>PISX010028622.1:0-21273 GCA_004024625.1 Mellivora capensis | reverse complement strand
GTTATTTGTTATGCTCCACAAATAAGTGAAACCATATGATAATTGACTCTCTCTGCTTGACTTATTTCACTCAGCATAATCTCTTCCAGTCCCGTCCATGTTGCTACAAAAGTTGGGTATTCATCCTTTCTGATGGAGGCATAATACTCCATAGTGTATATGGACCACATCTTCCTTATCCATTTGTCCGTTGAAGGGCTGGAGAATCAACAACAAATCAAACCAACTCCACACATAAGAAGGGAAATAATCAAGGTTAGAGCAGAGATCAATGAGGTAGAAACTAGAGATACAGTAGAACGTATCAATGAAACTAGAAGCTGGTTTTTTGAAAGAATCAATAAGATTGATAAACCATTGGCCACACTAATGCAAAAGAAAAGAGAGAAAGCTCAAATTAATAAAATTATGAATGAAAAGGGAGAGATCACAACTAACACCAAGGAAGTAGAAAAAAATCATCAGAAGTTATTATCAACAGTTATATGCAAATAAGTTAAGCAACCTATATGAAATGGATGCATTCCTGGAAAACTATAAACTCCCAAAATTGAACCAGGAAGAAATTGACAACTGAATAGATCGATATTCTAGCAATTCCTGTTCTCCTGAAGCTGTTTCAAAAAATTGAAGCAGAAGGAAAACTTGCAGACTCTTTCTATGAAGCCAGCATTACCCTGATCCCCAAACCAGGCAAAGACCACACCAAAAAGAATTTCAGACCAATATCACTGATGAATATGGATGCTAAGATTCTCAACAAGATCCTAGCAAACAGGATCCAATAGCACATTAAAAAGATCATCCACCATGACCAGGTGGGATTCATCCTTGGGTTACAAGGATGGTTCAACATTTGCAAATCAATCAATGTGATAGAACAGGTCAATAAGAGAAGAGAGAAGAACCACATGATCCTCTCAATTGATGCAGAAAAAGCATTTGACAAAATCCAGCATCTGTTCCTGATTAAAATGCTTCAAAGTATAGGGATAGAGGGAACATTCCTGAACTTCATAAAATCTATCTATGAAAGACCCACAGCAAATATCATCCTCAATGGGAAGAAGCTCACAGCCTTCCCGTTGAGATCAGGAACATGACAAGGATGCCCACTCTCACCACTCTTGTTCAACATAGTATTAGAAGTCCTAGCAACAGCAATCAGACAACAAAGAGAAATAAAAGGTATCCAAATTGGCAATGAAGAAGTCAAACTCTCTCTCTTTGCAGATGACATGATTCTTTATATGGAAAACCCAAAAGACTCTACCTTGTTGAAACATCCCCCTTCCATAATTTGAAGACACCCCATGCTTCTGTTTTTTCCTCCTACATTATAAGTTGCTTCTTTTAATGTTCCCTTCAGCTCATCCTCCTCTTTCCTACCTCTATGTTGGATCAGACTAGGACTCAGAGCTTATACATCTTCTCTTCTTTAGCTTAGATGATGTCATTCAATTCCAAGGCTTTAATTCCCAGCTGTAATCCCTGTTCCTAGTTGTATGTACCCTCAGCCTTCCTGACTTCCAGGATGTGGGTATCAATGTGATGTCTGGTCTCCCTTTGTATGGAAAAGACACTGCAAACCCACATTAGACTGCCCAAAGGATTCTCACTTTCAGTTCTGATCGTCTTGTGCCGCTGTCCTCACGCTTCTTCTTTGTGGTTAGAAAGATGTCCCTTCTTAGGACTCAAAGTCCACTGACTCTTTTGGTTGAGATGCTGAGTGTATTTTATATATAAATATCTCTCCCCAAAGAGTCCCTTATGGGTTACATTGGAATGCCCCTACTTGTGCCAAGACTTCAAACAATTTTATGATGATTTGAATTAAGAGTAGGAAATGAAAGCTGCTCATTGCAAATTGGCTTCTCTGCCTTCTCAGGAGTCAATTTCTACTTTCAAACAGTTAGGAAAATCATGAGTATTACTTTTTTTCAGTTATTAAATATGTGAGTGACTCTAGAATGTCAGGTTGTGTTTTACTGAGGTTTGTGATTTAAAGCTTCAGATACAATATGATATGCATGGTTGTTCAGAGTGGGTTAAATACCAGAAGAATTATTTATTGCCTGGGAAAAGTAGATCAAGTCAATTAGTATATATATCAAAACACAATATGGCCAGGTTTTTGTGGATCATCTACAAGATTGATAGAGGTACCTCATTTCCTTTTATTACGTGGTAAATTTTTACAGGTTGTTTGGATTTGTCCTTTCCAAACATCAGTGGTGATATCTTCAGTAGTTTAATATATTAGTGGTTTACAGGAGTGCTAAAATTCAAGCGTTGAACAGGGCACATGGTCCTGGAGTGTCTATTTTAATGGACAGTTATGAAGGGAAATATTTTTATATTAACACTGGCATGATCATATTATTAAGCATATCCTTTACTGATACACAGTACTTCAAGGACATTTCACATTTGAGATGAACTACTGAAGACTTTCCCAGGAACTCCCACCCCCAGGGGGATGAGTTTATAATTTCTTGGAGATAGAACTGCATTGGTGAGGGATTTGAACAGCACATACACATCTGGGGGCCTCATACGTCATATCATGTTTCTTACCAGTAGACCCCAAGCTTCCCCCAAATTAGGGACTATATCTTACTTTATTCTGTAGCCCACTGGACAGCGCAGTGCTTGGCATATAGATGGAATGCCAGTAAAACTTGACCAGAACTGAACCAGGTCGAGTACAGTGTTTCCAAAAATAATTTCTAGGGCAATACCAGAATATGTACAAATATAGCAAGGTTGTATTGTTCCCAGGAAAAATGAGTTCCCTGTTTCACACATGGAGCCGTGGTTCATTGAACCTAAGAGATGGAATTCGGGAATTACTGGGTTGGCCAAGGGGTGACAAGACAGCTCTGTGGTTACTGTCAGAGTATCATTAGAGCAATGCTAGAAACTTCAGATACAGTGATTTCAGATGTGTATTTCCAGACCTGTAGATGATGGGCTAATTGCATGTAAATGGGGGAATTGTTTTAGTTGCAAAGTAGACAAGGAAGTTATGGTCTGTTGGCCTTATGCAGCAATGAGAGTGAATAAGCTTCTGCTACGTAGAACTATATAGATGAATCTTACAAATTTACAGATCACTTTCTGTCATTCCATTTGTATAAAGTTTCATAAAAAAGAGGTAAAACTAATACATGATATTAGAAGTCAGCATATTTGGTATAATAGTTACCCTTGGCAGGGTAACCAGAACAGAACACAGGAGGGCTTTAGGAGCTGTGGCAGCATTGTGTTCCTTTGGGTGCTGGTTAGGCAGAAATGTTTACTTGGTGAGAGTGCATCAATTTGTATAATGATGATTTGTGTACTTTTCTGTATATGTATGTTACACGCCAATAAAAACTTAAATACCTAAAAATAAATTGCACCTTTGAGTTAGAGAACACCTGGAATTGCTAGAATCCATCCAGAAATACAGAGACAGCATCGTAGGGGACTCTGACTTGGAGAAGCACAAGGATCTGGGGATAAATGGCTGGGGTTGTTTCAGCTCACTTACACCAAGACTCCTGAGTTTTATCCTTTTTCATCTAGCTCTAAGGACACTGGATATCAGGCCAATACTAAGAGTTGGGCTGTGAGAGGGGCACATTAATGAGGAGGCTTTAAAAGTAATTTGGAATTTCTAACCCAAGAAAGCAGCAGTGCAGATTTATAATTTTTACTGATCCTTCCAGTGTACCCAACAGGAAGGAACAGAGTCTGGAGTTGGCTTTGGGACTCCTTCCATTGTGGTACTTGGTTTTGAGGGGTAATAGGAATTGCTGTGAGCTCTTGTTGAGAAATTGTTTTAATAATCATGCGAATGCCTGATAATAATTGGGAGGAGTTCAAAATTATTTATACTGGGTCTTTGTCCCAGATTCTGCCCAAGTTACTCCAGGTGAAGGATGAATGCTGATCCTTTTATTTCTTTTATTTCTAGCCAAATGAGTTGGAATCAATCCCTCTTCTAACATGGTAGGTGGCATCGAGAGGGATGAGAAGCGTACATTTCTCATTCTTTAGTATGAAATCAAAGTAATATATGATTTGTGATATCGGTATGGGGCCAATTAGTAACATCATGGATTATTAGACAAAGATCACCCTTCCTACTTTTGGGCGTTTGCATGCCCTGCCCTCTTGAGCTCATTTGTTGTGTGTAATGTGGCTTAGTATGGAGGTGCCAGAAGTTGCATTTAAAGGACAATAAACTTCATCTCATTAAAAAATAAACTTCATCTCATTTTCATTTTGAAAATGAAAAAATTTAAAAATTGTGGCAAAATTTACATGTAAAATTTGCCATCTTAACCCTTTTAAAGTGTACAGCTCAGAAGCGTTAAGTGTATTCACATTCTTGTGCAATCCATCTCCAGAACTTGTTCATTTTGTGAAATTATGACTCTGCACCGGTTAAACCACAACTCCCCCAGACTCTGGCAGCAGCCATTCTACCTTTTGTTTTTATGAGTTTGACTACTCTAGATACCTTTATAAGTGGAATCATACATTAAAACTTTGTTTTAACTTTTCACTCTGAGCCTGGTTTATACCAAGACTATGGCCTAAAATAACTACTGATCAGATAATGTTGAGTTTAGAAGGCTGGCTGGACCATCTTGTAACTTAAGATTATCAGATACCCCATGATAACTATGCCTTGTTTTACTATTAACATCTTCTCAATCCTTGGCTGATTCCATCTGTGATAGGAAAAGGAGGACAGGGCAACCAGAGGCTCCAGTCCAACTAGAGGGATTGATGGCATCACCTGAAATCCATGCCCTCTCCCCCAGTGAAAGAAGTAGGTAGAGGCAGTTGTCCCCAAGTGTAGAGGGTTAAACATTTATTGCGTGCATTTGATATGCTGAGTGCTTTTTCATATAAATCATCTGATTTTAGTCCTTGCATCAATATTACCAAGTTGGTTATTATTGCACCTGTTTTACAAGGGAGGAAAGTGGAACTAAGAGAGTTGACTGATTAACCTAGAATCCCCAAGTTAATCAATGGCTCAGATGGTATTTAACCTTGGTTATTTTCTACCCTTCTTTACTTTCTGTCATGCCGAGGCAGCTGTAGTAGTATATCCATGATACATATTATCCTTATATTAGGAACGATCAAACTGAGTTGAAGTTAGGCCAAGTAGTTTTTCCAAAATTATACATTTAGCAAGTGGTGAAATAGGAGTTGAAATCAGGAGATTATCAGAAATAAGTCGCTAGCTTTTCCCAGCTTTGGGGCTATCTTTACACAAAGGTTTGCAAAATATCGGAAGTTAAGAAAGACACCCAGTGAGTGGGAAGTCTGCACTTCCAAAAATAAAATAAGCATTGTGACATCTGGCAATGCTTTCTTCATGGGAATGAAGGTCGGGGTGGTCATATTATGGGAGACCTTGATTGACCCACCTAAGGATTTGTTCTTAATTTGGTAGGCAGTTGGGGGCTTTTGAAGAACCTTGATTGAAGGTGATCAGAGCTGTGCTTTTAGAAAAATCAATGCATACATTAGAAGGTGAAGCAACTGAATGTAAGCACTCTCAACACTACTAAAATTGGAACGACTTTATTGCCTCTCTGCATTCCCTTGACCTTTTTCCAATATCAGTTGGGAAACCTACTGTTATTTAACATTTAATACAAAGCATTAATTCTTTCCCCCCAAAGGTATTTTAATGGTGAGGCTAAGATCTCAAACTTGTGCATATATACAAAGGAAGACATTTTAATAGTAAGTTAAGTCAGATCAGTCGGTGTTTTAGTGATGAAGACTGAAATGTAAAATCATGCATGTTGTTTCTCAGGTGACTTTTAAAGAGATGGAAATGAGACTATGTTGCAATGAAGTGATACGTATGTATACATATATTACATATGCTTATATGTATTTGTTATATACATAGACATATACATTTAGTTATATATAGAGATGTGTATTTAGAATTCTGCACTGTGGGCATTTTTCCATTTCTCCTACTTACTTCATATTCTTCTCAATAACACTAGAGGTCACCCAGACCCTGTCTTAATTTAGTTTTGTCACTCTTCATCTTCATTTAAGCTACATTGGAGCCTTGTTGTGGACTTGTGTTTCTCTTTATGAATTATACAGCTTGCTTCTCTTAACCTGCTAATGTTAGTTTGTAACATCCCCCATTACACTGATAGTTTAATTGACAAATTAACTTGTGTTAGTTTGCCAGATACTGGCACAAACGAGATTTTTCTTCATCTCCTCGATGGTTTTTGTCAGCAATAGAGAAGCAGGTTGATTGGATGCAGAATGGTTCTAATTTCATGAAAATCAATGTTATAGCCATAGTGTTCAGACTGCATTTATTCAAATATTGCATGTTCAGTCATATAAAAGGGCCTCTAGATTTTGTTATTTGTTGACTTTTAACATTTTTTTATTACTCTGCAGACATACACTCAAAACAGTTTATTCTTTATATTAATTAGGTTGTTCATTCAGTTAACAATCTTTTATTAAACACATAATGATATGCTAGAAACTGTTGAGCATTGAGAACATGGAGGTGAACAATACTGAAAATGGCCAAATAGACTTCTTATTCATATTCTCCTGAACTCTAAAATGTTGTGATGTTGGGAATGGGTTGACATAAGTTCTCAAGTATAAATTTAGTAAACTCTAGGGAAAAGAGGATGATTCATCTCCTTCCAATTCTTATAATTTTCTTTTCTTTTTTCTTTTTTTAAGTTTTATTTGTTTAAGTAATCTCTACACCCAATTTGGAGTTGAATCCACAACTGCAAGATCAAGAGTTGTATGCCCTTCCTACTGAGCCAGTCAGGTGCCCCTATAATTTTCTTTTCTTCTTCTGACACTTTCCAGCAGGAACTGGTGGGCATCTGGCTATGGATTTCCATGTAGCTGGCACCTAAATGCCATCCAAGGGTAAATGATTTTTTCCAGCTTCCTTAACCTGTTGTGGTCTTTGAGATTTTGACCATCAAAGGACTTGCCAAAACAGAATATTTTCATTTAATTTTCACCACGTGTTTGATTGATAAAGTTTTATTAGGAACACAAGACCATTTCCTGAATGTGATAAAAAAAAGAAGCAACCTTTGCTTTTCCTTTAGTTTCCTCCATGAAAAACTCCTTGGGAATGTGGAGACCACAGCATGGTCAAGAGTAGCAATTCTTAAATTTTAGTATAAATCACCTTGTGGGCTTTTTAAAATATCAATTTCTGGGTCCCCTTGTCAGATTTTCTGAGTCCATAGGTCTGGAATGAGAACTGAGAATGAACATTTCTAACAATTTCCCATGTAAAGCTTAAGCTGTTGGTCCTGGGACCCCCTCTTTTGAACCACTGGTTTAGAGGATAGAAAACCCTATTTGGAGTTGGGAAATTCCCCTTCTAGTTTTAGTTTTTCTAGTTATGTCAAAATGGACAGATGATTTAACCTTATGTGACATTAAATATTTCATACAAATTTGCTTATAACTCCATTATGGATTTCAGAACCTACTGTTTATGAGAATTGTTTTCTTATATCTCTCCTCCTCACATCTCCCATCTCTTCCAGGTTCAGTCTATCTAACTATTTGGAGTTCCCTGAAAACACTCTGCTTTTCCATAATTCCTTGCTTTTTTATATGCTGTATCCTGGGACCCTCTTTTCCCTCTGATTAACTTGTTAATTTATATTCATTTTTCATATACCAGTTTAACAGTCATAGCTGTGAAGTTTAACCTCATCTGGCCCCACCTCCAACTCCCCTTTATAGAGCTGGTTATTCCTTTTAAGATCTTCCTATATTACCTTGAACATAATACATACCATATCAATATAGGCTCTTATTGGCTCACTGGACAGCTTCTTCCCTCAATGGAAATAGTCTTATTCATCTTTGTGTTTCTTTTACCTGTGCAATTCTAGTACAGAGCTGGCATTCCAAAAATGTTTAGTGCATGATTAAATCTATATATGTATCTGCTTTCCCTTCTATATTATAAGATCCCCTAGATGGATATCTTATCATTTTTTGCTTTTTGGAGAAATTAATTTCTTTAGCCATTATTGTTCAATTTTTATGAAGGTTAAATTGCATAAAAAATGAAAGCTTAGTATAAGAAGAGCTTATGCATCTTTTAGTTAAAGTGTCTCCAGATTCTAAGTGCAAAACCGACTTTCTATTTTTTCACTGTGCAGTTATTATGATTGGATATGATTTTAATAATAATTAACATTTAGAAGTACTTTTGTGCCAAGGACTTTGCTAAACACATTTCAGGGAATTTTGCAATTTTCATAACATTTCTACAATGTTTTATTGCTACCTGTATTTTATAGAACAAAAGGCTGAGGTTTGACTAAGCGAGGTCACATATTTAGTGATGAACTTGGGATTTATATTCATTAAATTATTACATTAAAAACACTTTTGAGAAGGGAAAAACATTTAACTGATGAATTTGAGTTGTCAAACATGTGTTGACATTTAATACAATATTCAGAAAAGTCAATGAAAGTAGGATACAGTGAATGTCCTTGTCCGAGAAATAAGATGGAAACAAGTTGTCCTGAATTGTACTAAGATGGAATAACTTTGTGGGGCTCTGATAATGTGTCACAGCTTTGTGGCAGGAAAAGCAGGCATACATATTATATGTCATTGGTCCTGTGGCAGAGCTCATGCTAAGCAGGAAAGCCACCATGATTCTTGCTCTGTTGCAAGGCTGTCAAAAACTCAGGCTAAAAGGAGACAGTTACTGTTGAATTACTTGAGTCTTCCATGCTCATTATGTTCCTAGGACCCTGGTACTTCAAGGCAGAGAGTCACAAAAAGAGTAGATTTTGTGCATGGGGTGGTGAAAGCACTTGCTTACTTTGTCTCAGGGCCTGGCACAGTTTTGTGTAGTAATAGTTTTGTTCCAGTCCCATTCTATCTGCAGATTCCTTACATCATCAGCTTAATTTGGGCACTACTTTAAAATAAATAAAATCTAGACTGCAGTTGTCATTGATGACATTGTCATTAGTGACATTATTGTCATTAGTGACATTATTGTCATTAGTGACGTGAAGACTGCTTTTAACCTAGGAATTATAATTATGGTGTCTTACCCTGCATCCAGCTGCACCTCCTCTTGCTATTTAAGGCTGATCCTGAGACAAAGACTTGATACAGGGATTTCATTTTGGAGGTGGTCACAGAAAACGGAACTGTGGGAAAGTGGAGAGACAGAGAAACAAAAAGAAAAACAATCAAGTATGCATTAATGAGGTGATCAGTGCTTAAAATTATTCCCCTGGAAGACCAGGAAGTTGAGACATTTAACCACAAACTTTCATCCTCGATGGGATGAGGATTGGATTGGGGCCATAAACTCCACATTTCTGGGTTGGACCTGCATGTGGCTAAGTTGCCTTCCCCAGCTTGAGAGAAAGCAGTGCAGCGAGGTACCATGGGACACTGGCCAAGATGCATGGAACTGTCCAACACACCAGTGCTGAAATTAGGTGGACTTGTGGGGGGGAAATGGTACCGTTTATCACAAGTGTCTGCAGCAGATGATAAAACAGACAACCAAAGAATAGTGGCCCAGATGATGAAAGAAATTGCATATGCTCTACTAATTCTTTTATATGTGTATATGCTTTTTGGGTATGTTTTGAGAGATTACAACCAAGTCAAGTTGTATTCAGTTTAAGGTTGGTATTAGTGCCAACCTCTGGTCATTAGAAAATTGGTAAAATGCCAATTTTCTGGCACATTTTGAGAATGCCAAAAAAAGAGAACTAAAAACCTTCATTCTTAAAGGTCATTAATGAATGGATTTTACTAGAATCTCAGGTTATTGGATGGGAATAGGTGAGTATAAGACTAGAATGACAAGCCTTTAATACAGTAGAATCCAGACTTTTTGATTTAAAAGTCATCTTCTCATTTTGGAAAAATTTAAAACCCAAATAAGAATATAAAGAAGGAAACTGTTTCAACCATAACCTCCTATTGAGAAATAATCATTGGTGCTCTATTGATACAATTCTTCCCAGTCAAAAATTCTTATTATTGATGTGAATAGGTGATTTTTTTTTCTTTTTGTTAATAAGTACTAGTTCTTTATTAGAGTGGCAGGTAAGGAAGTTAATATGTATTGAATGCTTTTTACTTGCTGGAAATCGAGCTGAACATTCTACACACCTTCCCTAATCCACTAGCCCCTGCACTGTTTGTTTTTAGGAGGCCACTATCCCAGCCTCAGAGGTCAGTCTGCGTGTGTTGGGTACTGCCCAGATCCTGTCTCTAATCATTGAGAGAATGCTTTGTCTTCCACCAGCCCCTAGTGAGCAAGTCAGGGAGGTTAAGGGTGGCCTGGGAAATGCTGAGAAGTGTTTTTTCTAATGGAAATGAGAATGGAATACAGAGAGGCAGGAGAGAAATGTATTAGAGCAAAGTGGTGGAAAAGAAATTTCCTTAAATTTATTTTCCTCCCAGCGCTCTGTTACGCCTGTTTTTAGGTCAGCTTGTTCAAATGACTAGGCAGATTTTCCCAATTAAACCATCATTTACAACCCGGCTCATCCCAAACGTGTGAGTAAGTTTCCTTTGGGTTTGTCTGACAGGCATTGCTTTGCATCATCATTCGTGTTTTGACAACATTGCTGGAGATGAAAACAATTCTGCCATACTTCCAACTCCTTCAAGATGCCTTTTTTGTCCTTTTATCTTTGATTCATTGGTGTAAATAAATAAAACCTGCCCTACCGTGTCTTGCTTCTCCTCTCCTCCTTTCCTTTCTAATTCAGTATTTTAATTTGAAAATGGTTATTTTTAGCCTCGTTCTCAACTGTGCCTATCCTCTGTCCTCACCATGCTGCTGATTGCTGATAACACAGCTGGCTTCGGGGGTGGCTGGCTCAATCTGCAAACATTACAGATAAGATTGATTGGAAAGTGGGCTGCAGCTGATAGAGACCCCTCTGAGGCTTTGGAAGAGGAGCTCCCTAAAGGGCTTATGTTTTAGGGTGGAGTTTTTCAACCATACTTCCATGGGGTGGAGGAAAAGGCGAATATTACAAATGGTCCCTTCTTGGGTAGTCTTGAGACTCAGGGGTGGGTTGGGTAATCATAATTTCAGAATACTGGGGATCAGATGGGTCAGAGGAAGGGCTATTTTGAAACTATGTAGGATAAAAGAGTCAGAGAGGTATGCTACTTTGGTGCCGTTCTCAAATGAGGCTTCCAGTGAAAGTAGAAGCCTGGGTCCCAAGCCAATATTGTATGTGGGCCATAGGTGTCCTACAAGATGTGTGCAGCTTGACTTGCAGTTTTTTTCCTTTAAAAATATATTAGTGTTGTTATTTACTTATGTATTCGATATTTGGTTATATAGTCAATATACAATTACATATCCAATATGAAATTAGATATTATTCATTCAGTCACATATTACATATTCAAATATATATGTGAACACTGTGTGCTAAGAACTGCTGTAAGCCATTCACACATACCAAGTAATTTCCTTTTTAAAGTAACCCTGTAAAAAAAAATAAAGTAACCCTGTGAGTTTGGTTTCATTATTATTCCTATTTTGCAGATGAGGTAACTGATGCACAGAGAGGTTAAATAACTTGTGTCGTGTGATATACCTTATACATGATATTAAAATAGATTTTTACATACAAAACTAAAAATATATCTGACCATTATTAAATATTTGGAGCTTCTGGGGCATCTGGGTGGCTCAGTGGATTGAGCCTCTGCCTTTGGCTCAGGTTGTGATCTCAGGGTCCTGGGATAGAGTCCCACATAGGGTTCTCTGCTCAGCGGGGAGCCTGCTTCTCCCTTTCTCTCTGCCTAGCTCTCTGCTTACTTGTGATCTCTCTCTCTGTCAGATAAATAAATAAAATCTTTAAAAAAATATTTGGAGCTTCTGGTGAATATTGTGTCTTCAATCCTTAGGGCAGCAAATACACCCATTTGATGGGACATGCATGCTATAGCTTATTGGAGTCTTCACATATCTTTGTTCTCCGTAACTTGCTGACTTTTAAAACTTCTGTTATTTTACTTACTCCTATAAGTAATTGAGAAAATAGCAACTGGGATAGCTCCATAGAGGTGCTTTTTTTTTTCCCC
This sequence comes from Mellivora capensis, assembly GCA_004024625.1. Taxonomy (NCBI): domain Eukaryota; kingdom Metazoa; phylum Chordata; class Mammalia; order Carnivora; family Mustelidae; genus Mellivora; species Mellivora capensis. The sequence goes on along the minus strand of PISX010028622.1, from coordinate 9,123 downwards.
AGAGAGAGAGAGAGAGAGAGAGAGAGAAAGCACACAGTGGGGTGAGGAGGGGCAGAGGGAGAGGGAGAAAGAGAATCTCAAGCAGGCTCCATGCCCAGTACAGAGCCAGACATAGAGCTCGATCTCATGACCCTGAGATCATGACCTGAACCAAAATCAAGAGTTGGATGCTCAACTGGCTGAGCCACCCAGGTGCCCCTGGGTCCATAGTTTTCAAAACAGGGAGATAGGGTTTCACAAAAGGAGGGGTTGGAAAATGGCAATGGGGATGAGAGGAAGTCTGAAAACTGCTTGGAGTCCACTGGTCCCAAAACCATGTCACTCACTTGGGTACTGATTACAGTCACTCATCTCTTCAGCAACGTGTAGTTAATGTCTAAAACTGAGCTAACAAGCCAGGACACAGCTCCAGATTGAACACCAAACAGAACTTTAAGTCTAGTGGAGGACAACACTGGTAACCAGTGACCATACATTGTAAAGAAGGAGGGAGCCCAGAAAATGGTCATGTCTGAGAAGGTGACTTTTGTTCTTAGAGCATGAGTGGAAACTAACCAGGCAAGTATGGGACATCACTTATGGTTGTGAAGATGATTCCCTGAAAACATAGCTTTCCTGAGAGAGTGTTAGGAATAGAGAAGAGCAGTGGCAAATGCTGGAGAGGGCAGGGCAGGCTGAGGGAGCCAACGGAGGGTGAGTGTTGGGTGTGAGGGGCCTGTGGCATGTTGGATGGGATACCCTCCAGCTTCGTCTGCTAGTTGAGAGTTTGGTTTCTGACTCTCAGTTTTCTTCACTGTAAATGTAGGGATGGGACAGAGTGCTGATCTCTTAGTTTTGCTGCAAGACCATTGTGGTAATACAGGTGAAGGCCTTCGCAAAGACACAGCATGTTGTAAGTGCTCATCAACATGACTTGTATGTCTTACCAAGTTTTTGTTCTGTGGTTATTGTGGTTAGTAATAATGTTGAGGTTCATAGTATTTTCCTTATTGTGTTAAAAACTCCACTTGGTGCATGGGAAGGGAAAACTGACTGTTTCCATAAGTGTACCTTGTGAAGATTCAAACAGCAAAGTCACAGAGGAAGTACGTGCAGTGAAGTGACCCTGACATGGTGGGGTGTTGGGAAGGAGTGAATAGAAAACAAAAGCAAAGTACACAGAACAACAGAAAAATCCACGCTAAAATGCTTTGACAATTTTTTTTCCTGCTATTAAAATGTAGCAAAATATTTCTCATTACCCATGACCTTTGTAATTGATTGGAGAGTTAAACAGAATTCAGGCTCAAATATGTGATTGATGGTTTCTTTCTCATATACAGAGTAAAGCTAGAATCTGAAATTCAAGTCCTAATTTTAATCCTTTTTATAACACGACTCGGAAACAACTTATTTCTTTGCAAATAGGCCAGCTCAGCATCAGTGGAAGAAACAAAGTTAAGAACCTCCTGCTAGAACAGCCCCACCATCCCGTCAATAATTGCCTGGATCTGTCACATTTTGCCTCATTAACACCTGATTTCACAAAAGATTGAGAACAAATGTCCTTCTCCCTGTTATTCTCTGACCCTCATTTTCTATCAGTTCTTCCCTCCAAGAGACATAAGAGGGCGATGAACTAAATTGAAACAAGCCAAGGCTTATATACCTAAAATTTGGTTCAGAAGCTTTACATTTTTGCTTTCCCTCTGAAAACTGTTGAAAGCTATTGGGCTGACATTCACATGTGGATGCTAAGGGGAAATTTCTGCCCTTTTCTTCTTTCCTTCTCAGCATTTGTTAGTTCTTCTACCAATAACAGCTTCTGGAGACTCTTTCAGGAAGTACATATTCTTCTCTCAGACTATTAGCTGACCACCTCAGCTCCAGGGGTGGGCAAGTGACTAGCCCACCTAATCATTGCTCAGATCTCTGGGGTATTGTGTTTTCTTCAGGGATGGGCACCTACTCCAGGCAATCCAGTCAGAGCTAATATTGGGTGCTTAGTGGGGAGATTGGAAGGAGGTTGTTCTCTCTGCTGGTCTAATACAGAGGCAAGACCAGAGCTTCCAGAAGCCTTATGAAGAGATCCTGTTTAAGCACGAAACACACACAGAGGAAAGCAGAGCCAATGCCTGGAAAGGGAAGAGAGAGAGAGAGAATGAGGTGTCTAAAGCCAACACTATTACTAGCCTTTTTAGTTATATGATTTAACAATTTCCTGATTTTGCTTAAGCCACTTTAAGTTGAATCTTCATTAACTTGCAACTCTGGGAATAATGACTAGTAAATGGATGTTCACAGCCTTCTGGGTCCCAGGCAAAGCCAAGCCTTTAAAATTGGCTGTTAATTCAAAAGGTGGAAGACAAAGAAAGGGAGCCATGAAGTCAAGTGGCCTAGAAATACAGAGACCCAGGAACATTCCAGTAGCCTGACTGTGCTAACTTGGCATTGGTTCTGAGCCGTTGGGTGTGACAAATGGCATGTGTGAATTTAAAGGAACGAAGTAAAAGGTTGCAGATATTGACTGTGACAGTGAGTGGAAAGCCCTGGTGTGACAACTGAAGTCACACTTCCTGAGGGCGTGTGGGAGATTATAGGCTTCAAATTCTGAGCCCATCAAGTTGTTTATTTTATTCTTCATTTCTTGGATTCTTATATGTTGTCGATAAAGGCAGTGGTATCTTGTGGGGGTGAGTTTTTAATGTTTACTTATGGCTGGGAAATAAACATGTGGATCTGTCTTTGGCTTGGGGGAGAAGGAGCAGGAAGACTGGTGGGAGATGAACTTAGCCCTTAACCCATGACCCCTCTCAGGAGAGCTGTGACTTTAGGTGGCTTCACGTACCACCTTATGAAACTCCCACTGATAATGCGGTTGCGAGCACTCAGGCAGGTGCTAGATAGTGCAGAGTTTTGTAGACAATGGTAAGGAACTTGGAGGAAGCCACGTATACATGCTGTCGTATATTTGAAGACAAGACGTACACCACCTCTGCCCCTTTCCCTTCCCAAGCTAAATAATAACAGTTACTCCAAATGATCATCATATGAAGTTATTTCCCAAAGTCCTTGAATGCAGGAATCAGTCTTTTTCAAAGGTGCCTTCCCAGATCCTAGCATGGTTCCTGGCACATATTTGATACTCAGTCCATTTCGGGGGTTGGGGGTTGGAATTAATTCACTTACCCTATCACTTTGTATGTCTTTTTGCTTACCATGATTCTCCTTCTACAAGATGCTGTTTTTAAATTTCAAACTCCACTCAGTCCTTGCTCGTCTCTCTCTACTACTCACATAATGAGAGAGAGAGAGAGAGAGAGAGAGAGAGTTCTGTTTTTTTTTTTTTTTAAATGAAAAGAGGGACTCAGTCATGGTGGCCAGAGCCAATTGATTCCTAATTAAATGAAGCACAGAATTGAGCTGGGATGCATTTGTTCTGATTCAAAAGCCATCTTTCCTTCCTGCCTGATGATTGTGTCTCTTTCAGTGTCAGCACAATGTGGGCAGGGAGGAACTCTCTCTGCTCTGTTCCACTGCACACAGGGATAAAGGGAGATGTGAGCACAGAATGGTCTGTGATGAAGCAGGAGCCACTTGTTAGAGCGAGGGGAGAATCGACAATAATAGGAGACTGCCCAAATGGGAAGGATGGGATCACAGGCCATCGTTCTTTTAGCAGCAGAAACTTTTCACTCCCCAAGAAGCAGGAAAGGAGCCAGCAGAGGTGATTAAGCCAGTGATCGGGATGAAGAGCAGTGTGAGAGACAGTCAATGTGCAGAAACGGCTCAGCAGGCTCACCGAGCAGGGGCTGAACCTGGGGCTCTGTGAACCAGCCCAGACAGTTCATCACCTGGACTCTGCCAAGAATGGGGCTGTAATTTATCTGTGGCAGTGGACACTGATCATCAGATACCCTGCTTAGACCCACTCGCTCATTCGTGCATTCCACAAATGTGTATGGAGCTCCATCAACTCGCCCAGCCGCCTGCTAGACAGTGGGGATCCGAAGGTGATTAAGATCGTCTCTTTCACGGGAGGAGTTCCTAATTTGATGGCGGAACGTGATAAATGATGCCAGAGTAAACTCTCCAGAGCTGCTCTTTTCACGTTCTGGGGACCCAGGCGAGCACTTATTAGTGATTATTTCATGTAACAACCCTGGGAGATGAATTCTATTTTTCTCTCTGCTTTTTAGTTAGAAAGCAGTATGACCCGTTACTAACCAGAAATCAGTGGCAGAGATGAGGTTTGAATCCATGCGGTTAAGAAGGAAGCACAAAGTACTTTAAGGACAAAGGAGTGATTGACTTGCCTTTTCTGGGAGCATTAAAAAAAAATGTTAACAAATATGTACTTTTTGATTTAGGTCTTTAAATGTAATTAAGAGTTCACCTGACAGGCAAAGATTGATGCGAGGTCATTTTAGCATTTGTAATATATGAGTGAGAATGGCCATAAGAAATATTTCTGGATTTTTGTGTGAGTCCCAGTTAACTAACAGTTTTCATTGAATAGGCTATTTTAATAATCTGATTTAGATTTAGTTTTTTTTTTGGCTTTAAGCAATGTAATTTAGGCTTTAGTGTGATGTTCTCATTTTTAGTATTCTTTAATTGAAATATAATTGACATATAACATTATATTAGTTTCAGGTGTGCAACATAATGATTTGATATTTGTATATTTTGCAAAACGATCACCAGAAAAATCTGGTTAACATCCATCATCAAACATAGTTACAATTTATTCTTGTGATTAAAACTTTTAGGATCTATTCTCTTAACAACTTTGAAGTAGTGCAATACAGTATTATTAATTATAGTTGCCATGCTGTACATTACATTCCAATGGCTTATATATTTTATAACTGGAAGTTTGAACTTTTTACCCTGTTCCCCCATTTCATCCATTCAGGATGGATTTGTGAAGGGAAGCAGGATCAGCTCTCAGAATCAGGCATAGGACTTAGAGCAAGAGCAGAAAAGCCATAATGGAAGCCAAGCCCATGCTGATTGTTACAAGCAACATTAAGGTATGAGTACCTGACCTTTGTTATCCATCTGATATGAGGTACATGGATGCTTCCATCTGACTTAAAAGGGTTCAGTTTCAGAAGGCAGAAATTATGTATGATCTTTTAATTTCTCTAGTCATATGTTCTTGATGTTGCCTTAGTGTTGATTCCCTCATTTCCAGCCAAATGGTCTCCCAGCCTCCATTCCACCTCTCCTTAGATCAATAGTTTCACCAGTAACCAGACTTAAAATTCTAAAACACAGTTTTATTCATGTCATTCCTTTGCTTAAAAATCCTGGGTCTTCAGGAGCAACTCATAAAAGTCTCTTGTTTGACTCTTCAGTTTTAATTGTTTTGTAACCTAGAGCCTCCCTTCCTCTCTACCCCCAGTGCTATGTCCCAGTATCTTTGCGTATCTTGGGACAGTATGGCTTTCCCATAGTCTCCCACACTCTCTCGTCTAGCCAACTCTTCTTTTCTTATGGGTTTCATATTAAACATCCTTTTTTTCCGGAAACTTCTCTGACCCCTTGAAGATTGGGTGAAGGTTGCCCTTCTCTGTGCTCCCATAGCACCGGTTTTATTAATTTCCACCTGCTTTTTTGATGTGACTTTGTGTGTGTGTCTCTTCCACAGGCTTATGGGCATCAGTACTTTTGACCCTTTCATACCAAATATTTCCAGTAAATATTTGGTGAATGAATGAATGAATGGATGGATGCATGACAAGATGAGAACTTCATTGTAAATGTTATAGAAAAGTTTGACTAGATTCCTAGAATGCAGTTTTGGTAGTATGTTTTTTTTAAAAAAGATTTTATTTATTTATTTGACAGAGAAAGATCACAAGTAGGCAGAGAGGCAGGCAGAGAGAGAGGGGGAAGCAGGCTCCCTGCTGAGCAGGGAGCCTGATGTGGGACTAAATCTCAGGACCTTGGGATCATGACCTGAGTCAAAGGCAGATGCTTAACCAACTGAGCCATCAAGGCATCCCAACACTATCTCTTTAATCCTAAGTACTTTAGTGTATGTATGTATATATATATATACATACACATATATACATCTATATATAGTTTAAAGGTTTTATTTATTCGTCAGAGAGAGAGACAGAGAGAGCACAAGCAGGGGGAGCAGCAGGAAGAGGGAGAAGCAGGTTCCGTGCTGAGCAAGGAGCCCAATGTGGGACTCGGTCCCAGGACCCCAGGATCATGACCTGAGCTGAAGGCAGACGCCCAACCAACTGAGAGACCCAGGTGCCCTTTAGTGTATATTTTTTAAAATAAAAATATTCTCTTACATAAATATAGTATGGTGATGAAAGATCAAGAAATTAATACTGATATTGTACTTCTATTTATAAATTGCATTCAAGTTGGAGTTATTTTGTGCTGTTCAAAATTTTATTATTTTTTAATTTTATAAGCGGTGTTCAATATTTTAAAAAAACATTTGTTTTGTCCTGTGTCCTCATGCTTATCCAAGTGAGAGATCTTTGAGTCAGTCAAGAACTTGCTAGTATATAGAATCAAAGGCAAGGAAGGAAGGATCAGAGTCTTTCTGTTAGGACACAAGGGATTGAGGCAAGATGAAGTCAGAAATTTTTTCTGGAAATAGGTAGAAAAGGATAGAAGGACACAAAGAGAAAAAGAGAGAGAGAGAGAGAGAGAGAAAGAGAGACCAAAAAATGTGAATAAAGAGAGATTTCAGATGTCCATGTGAGGATAGGACATCTATTTCCCTATGTCCAGCTCCTAAAGTCCCCATTTCCTAGAATGTGGGAAAGAATGCCACATGCTGATTTGGGCTCTCTTTGGTGAATGAGTCAGTGTATCTTTTTAGCAACTGTGTTTTAGGATACACTTGCACACACATGCACATACCTCTAGCTGATCTTCAAAAGATTATCCTCCTTTAGGAACAAGTCAAGGCTTTGCTTTCTCCTGTTACATCAGTTTGCCTTTCCAGATAATTCTCCCTTCCATACTTTGTTTTTTTACTCCTCATGCCTCCAATAGATGCCCCCTAACGGGAGTTAATGCATCAGTCCTTCTAAACACACATTGGCACTCTTTTTACCGTATACATATATAAAAAGAAGAGGGTTGAAAACAATTAATTGAATCTGTTTCTTCCCACCTGTGTTTAGGAATGGCTGAAATTTAGCTATCCGGGGCCACTGAGTCGGGTGTCTGGGACCTCATCGTTCTTCAGTTCTCATTTTCCGTCACAGTGATCATGCCATCTGCCTTTTATCATTTGTGCTTCTCAGACACACCACCATGCTGGATATGGGAAGCAGGCAGCACTGTCTGGTTAGACTCAGACATCCCTGGGAGTCATACCTACCTGTCTCTCACCCATATAAACTGAAGCTTCTTTTTTTTTTTTTTAAGATTATTTATTTGTCAGAGAGAGAGAGAGAGCGTGAGCACAGTCAGACAGAGTGGCAGGCAGAGGCAGAGGGAGAAGCAGGCTCCCTGCTGAGCAAGGAGCCCGATGCGGGACTCGATCCCAGGACGCTGGGATCATGACCTGAGCCGAAGGCAGCCGCTTAACCAACTGAGCCACTCAGGCGTCCCTAAATTGAAGCTTCTTTTCTTGGCACAACTAGCCCTAGACCTGGAATATGAGAACAGCGCGCTGAGAAATATGGGAAAAGAGAGCCAAATTTATGTCTTTGTCCAGAGAGGAATAATTTATCAGCACATCCTGCAATTATTCACAGTTCTCAGCTATGTGGTTTTGATCTGTTTAGGGACAGAATACACTTAGTTATAATCTATATCTAAATGTAAATATGGCTTCTCAAAAACTGTGAGGATTCGGGGGCACCTGGGTGGCTCAGTCAGTTAAGTGTCCGACTTTTGATTTCAGCTCAGGTCATGATGACAGGGTTGTGAGATTGAGCCGCTCCTTGGGCTCTGTGCTGGGGGTGGCACCTGTTTGGGATTCTCTCTCTCTCCCTCTGCCCTTCCCCCTCCTCCACGCACTCTCTCTCTCAAATAAATAAATAAATAAATAAATAAATACATCTAAAAAAAAAAAACAAACAACTATGAGGATTTAGTAGCCAAAGTAGTCATTGAGTCAGAATCAGCATTTTGGTGTTTGATAGAAATATTCTCTGGCTTAATGATTACATCCCTGGTCCAGGGGATAATATGGCTTGACACTAATTAAGTCAGTTAATTTTTTTAGCTTGAAAGAATCTTAAAGATGGTCTTCTCCAATCTCTTCTTCTTTTTTAAAAATTTTATTTATTTGTTTGACAGACAGAGATTACAAGTAGGCAGAGAGGCAGGCAGAGAGAGAGGAGGAAGCAGGTTCCCTGCCGAGCAGAGAGCCCGATGTGGGGCTTGATCTCAGGACCCTGGGATCATGACCTGAGCCGAAGGCAGAGGCTTTAACCCACTGAGCCACCCAGGTGCCCCTCCAATCTCTTCTTGATTTCATATGAATATGCCTCAGTTTACACATTTACGCCCCTTCTTTCCTTCCAGGGTTGCCAAGTTTCACATGACGGAAAGAATGTGCCCCTTGATCCTGAGCTTGTGTAGGAATTTGGTATTCAGTAGAAGGTGTCCACTTTATCCTGCATATAGGAATGATTATTTTCAATGACCTTCAAAATAGATTCTAAATACAAGTTGTCCTTCTGTGAGTCAGATGGGGAGTGTGGGCAAAGACCGAATGGGCATGGGTTGGGAAGTGGACCCAGAGGTCTCCTCTTGAGTAGTTCTCTACTTAGTTTAACTGTGGGGTCATTGCTTGAATGACCTAGACATGCTGACATTCCACTTTGTTCTGGGACTAAGACCACAAGGAGAGTTTTTATTGTAACTCTTCTCTTCTGGTAATAATGAAAATGAAATATTAAGAGCTCTTCATTACAGGCCTTAGGGAAATACACAAATATGTTACAACTTTCTAAAATATGTCTGATTAAATATCTCATTTCTTCACTTCCATAATCGGGAGATAATAGACCAACTGATTGTGCTAAATGGATTTCAGCAAGCCTCACTGTCTTGTTCCATCAGGAGGGAATACTTATTTCTCCATTGTGTCATCTTTGTCTACAAAAGATAACTCATTCCTACTATTCAGAGTAAATTTCTTTT
>PISX010028621.1:0-21262 GCA_004024625.1 Mellivora capensis | reverse complement strand
CTGGTCCCCAGTCTTAGGGGACTCTCGTATTGGGGTATTACTTCCCAATGCGTCTCCTCTGGTGGCTCCCTCCCCCTTTTGTTTATCTTCCGATACCAGTCTGGTGTTCCTGCTCGGCTTTACCTGCCCACTGGCGTCTTCTGCCCCCGTAGAGATCCTGACATCCCACTGGCGTCTTCTGCCCCCGTAGAGATCCTGATGAGTAGAATTTTGACCTCAGGCTGATTTCATGAGTGATCGGTGTTCCTTGGTAGGTAATCAGCTCACTTTAGGGGACACGTTGAACCAGAGCATCCTCCTAGTTCCCCGCCATCTTGTCTCCTCTGGTACTGTCTCTTGTTCTTTTTTTTGTGGTGAGTTTTTCTGCCTTGTCATTTTTTCCAGATAAGGTTATATGAAGGAGCAAATAAAATACTAAAAGGGTGGCAAAGACCCTAGGAAAATGCCCTTTAAAGAAAAAATTGAATTAACTGCAAGACTAAAGAATCATGGGGAGAAAGCCATGAATTCCGCGCATTGCTTTCTCCTCCTCTGGAGTTCCGCTGCTCTCCTTGTTAAGTGAACTTGATCTTGGCTGGATTTCTTTTGATCTTCTGGGGGAGGGGCCTGTTGTAGTGATTCTCAAGTGTCTTGAGAATCAGGATGAATAAGAGCACCGCCCTTATCAGGGGCCGGGCTGAGTAATCCGCTCGGTTTCGCTTTCGGGAGCTTTTGTTCCCTGAGCGCTTTCCGTAGAGTCCAGAGGACGGGAATGAAAATGGCGGCCTCCTAGTCTCCGGCCTGGAAGAGCTGAGATTCAGGGCTCCACTCCTCAGAGAAATGCCCCGGCTACCCTCATCTCCCTCGCCTGTGGCCGCGCTCTGAGCTCACCCAGCCCGCGACTGGTTCAAGGTAACCCCGAGCTGAGAGCTCACTCTTCGGCTCTGTCTCTGTAGCCAGCTTCCCGCTCCGATACCTGCTAGCTCTGCAACACTCAGACACCCTTCTGTGACCCTGCGGGACCTGGGGCCACGCTGACCCCGTGTGGGCTTCACCCCGGTTTAGCCTCTGGAGCGATGTCCCTCCGTGGAGCAGACTTTTAAAAGTCCCGATTTAGTGCTCCGTTTCTCCGCCGCTTGCTGGGAGCCGGCCCCTCCCCCGCGGTCTATCCTCCTGTCGCTTTCGATTCACTTCTCCGCCGGTCCTACCTTTCAGAAAGTGGTCGATTTCCTGTTTCCAGGATTGCTGTTCTTCCTCTCTTCGATCTCCCGTTGGATTTGTAGGTGTTCGCAATGTTTTGATAAGCTATCTAGCTGATCTCCTGCTACCTGATGTCGTCTCAGCTGCTACTTCTCCGCCATCTTGCTCCTGACAGTTTATCGATCTTATTGATACTTTCAAAAAACCAGCTTCTAGTTTCATTGATACGTTCTACTGTATCTCTAGTTTCTACCTCATTCATCTCTGCTCTAACCTTGATTATTTCCCTTCTTGTGCGTGGAGTTGGTTTAATTTGTTGTTGATTCTCCAGTTCTTTAAGGTGTAGAGACAGCTGTTATATTCGGGATTTTTCAAATTTTTTTGAGGGAGGCTTGGATGGCTATGTATTTCCCCCTTAGGACCGCCTTTGCTGTTTCCCATAGGTTTTGGACCGACGTGTCTTCATTCTCATTGGTTTCCATGAATTGTTTAAGTTCTTCTTTGATCTCCTGGTTGATCCAAGCATTCTTAAGCAAGGTGGGCTTTAGCTTCCAGGTGTTTGAGTTCCTTCCAAACTTTTCCTTGTGGTTGAGCTCCAGTTTCAAAGCATTGTGATCTGAGAATATGCAGGGAATAATCTCAATCTTTTGGTATCGGTTGAGTCCTGATTTGTGACCCAGTTTGTGGTCTATTCTGGAAAAGGTTCCATGTGCACTTGAGAAGAATGAGTATTCTGTTGTTTTAGGGTGGAATGTTCTGTATATATCTATGAGGTCCATCTGGTCCAATGTGTCATTCAGTGCTTTTGTTTCTTTATTGATTTTCTGCATGGATGATCTATTACTGAGAGAGGTGTGTTAAGATCTCCTACTATCAATGTATTCATATCAATATGCCTCTTTATCTTGATTAATAGTTTTCTTATGTAATTGGCTGCTCCCATATTGGGGGGCATAGATATTTACAATTGTTAGATCATCTTGGTGGATAGTCCCTTTAAGAATGATGTAGTATCCATCTGTATCTCTGACTACAGTCTTTAGCTTAAAATCTAATTTATCTGATATGAGAATCGCTACCCCAGCCTTCTTTTGAGGCCCATTGGCATGAAAGATGTTTCTCCATCCCTTCACTTTCAATCTGCATGTATCCTTAGGTTTGAAATGGGTCTCCTTTAGACAACATATAGATGGGTCCTTTCGTTTTATCCAATCTGCAATCCTGTGTCGTTTTATGGGCGCATTTAGGCCATTCACATTGAGAGTGATTATCCATAGGTACGTTTTTATTGACATCGTGTTACCTGTGAAGTCTTTCTTTCTGTAGATTGTCTCTATATTTCTGTATAATGATATTCTTGGGGTTTTTCCTCTTTTATAGAACCCCCCCTTAATATTTCCTGCAATGTTGGCTTGGTGTTTGCAAACTCTTTTAAGCCTTCCCGGTCTTGGAAACTCTTTATCTCTCCATCCATTTTGAATGTCAGTCTTGCTGGATAAAGTATTCTTGGCTGCATGTTCTTCTCATTTGGTGCCCTGAATATATCTTGCCAGCCCTTTCTGGCTTGCCAGGTTGCTGTGGACAGGTCTGACGTTTTTCTGATGGGCTTTCCTCTGTACGTAAGGAGCTTCTTTGTCCTAGCTGCCTTCAAGAGAGTTTCTCTAGAATTATAATTCCTCATATTTACTATCAGGTGTCTCGAGGTGTTTCAAGAATCTAAAATCTTGGGGGGGGGGGCGTTCTGCCTCCAGTACATGAACGCTGTTTCCATTTGCGATATTTGGAAAATTTTCATGGAGAACGTGTTCGACAATATCTTCTAGACTTCTTTCTTTCTCCTCCCCTTCAGGTATTCCAATAATTCTGACATTGGAACGTTTCACGGCATCATTTATTTCCCTGATTCTGTTTTCATGGCTTCTAAGCTGTTTGTTCCAGGCTTCTTCCTGATCCTTTCTCTCTATCTGTTTGTCCTCCAGATCACTAATTCTATCTTCTGTCTCAGTTACCCTAGCTTTTAGGGAATTTAGATTAGATTGGAACTCATTGAGAGCCTTGTGAACATCATCCTTGGTGGCTTTCAGTTCTGCCCTAATATTGTGAACATCATCCCTGGTGGCTTTCAGTTCTGCCCTAATCAATTCCGTTTGGTCATCCATGGCTTTCTCCAACCTAGCTATTGCCTGGATAATTGTTAGCCTGAATTTCCTTTCCGACATAATGTCTATGTCGGTAGCCATTAGCTCTGTTGCAGCGGGCCCATCCTCTGAATTTTTCTTCTGCTGGCCATTCCTCCTCCTAATCATTTTGGTGAGAGAAGGCTGAATGGTTGTAGCTGGATGTATCGACCTTGGTGCAGTGAAGGTGCACCCTGGAATGCTTCTGAGAAATCAAGAGTCCCCACCCAAATAAAAGAAAAAAAGAAAGACAGCAGAAAAAAAGAGAGGGAGAGAAAGAGAGAGAGAGAGACAGGAAAAATAAAAGAAGGATAAAAGAGAAGGCTCAGCCCAAATGGGCCCCAAGGTAAGGTTTGTGAAGTATACAAACAAATACAGACAAACAAAAAAGACTGATAAAAGTATATGACAAGAGAAGAAAAATATATGTACATATATATATGTAGAAGCAAAACAAAGAAACAGACAAACAAAAAAAAGAACCTCGTCAAAAAGAACACTAACTATAAGATTTATATACTACCAGGACAAACACAAATATATAAAAATACTGGTAGGAGAAAAAGATGGGAGAGTGGTTGTAAATTCTCAGTGTGGGCGAGGAAAGTCATTTTGATTTTTCCTGGATGTATCTTGATATCTTTTTTAAAGGATGCAACTTTCCTAAGACAACAGGGGATTAAAAATTGGTTTACCTATAGGGGTAGCATTGATTGGGGAAAGGAGATTACCTTGAAGTTTAACTCTATATGAATATTAGCAAATAAAAGAAAAGAAAAGAATGATCTCAACTAAACTAAAGTGAAATTTAATAAAAAAATTAAAAAATACAAAAGCAAAAGAAAAACATGGGTATATGTATCAAAAAGTTCAGGTTAAAAGGTTATTATGCAATTTGATGTACTGGACATCTCACTGTGATGGTAAATAGGCTAAAAAATCTGTATATTAAAAAATAAAAAAGATTAAGAAAAATTAAAAATGAACCAGAATAGTAGGAACGAATTAAAAATTAAACGTTGTATCTATGAAGTCCTAGTGATTGTTGTCTTCTTGGTCGGTTGGCTTTCTGGGGGAGGGGCTTGCCGCGTGGGTTTTCAGGCGGTGTTTCCTGAGTTAAGTCCTTCTGCCCCCCTCCAGGGGGTGGGCTCTGAGGAAACCGGGCCTTCAGGCTTTTGTTCTCTGGAGGTTTTTATGGCTGTTCATTTGTTTTCTCTCCCCTTGGCCGCTCCTGATGGTTCTTGGAGGTTTAGAGGAAAGCAAACTGCACCCAGACCTCCCTCCCAGAGAGAAGCCCCAATCTGTTCCCCTCTGGGTGCTGCAGAGCAGGTTCCCAGCCGCGATCTCTGGGGACACCTGTGCGTCCTGCTTGTACTCAAAACCACAACAGCGGCAGGTGTCTGGGCAGCTCCAGACCGCCTGAGAGGTTCCAAGCAGCGATCGTACCCTGAGATTTTCCCGCTGGCCCGGGCTGGGAGCGCTCAGACTTTCTGGGTGTGAGAGCGCCTCTCTCAGGGGAGGGGGTGGAGCGCGTCTCAGGCTCTGGTAGCGTGGTGCGGTGCAGGTGTGGGGACTGCAAAAAGGCTGTTTCTGCCCCGCGTGGGTCCCAGCCCCTGCCACATGCCAAGCGCCCTTAGGAGATCTCCTCGAGGCTCAGGGACCAAGACCTGGTTTCTCCGCTGCACTCTCTCTGGCTCAGTGCCACGGGTGTCTGTCCTCCGTGGGGGACTTAAGCCCCTGTCCCTAACCGTTCCAATTCCCACAATTTCCCCCTGCGATCCTTTGCTCTTTTTGAGTGCTTTCTATCAGACTTCAAGTTAATGCTGGTCTCCAGTCGTAGGGCACTCTCGTATTGGGGTATTACTTCCCAATGGGTCGCCTCTGGTGGCTCCCTCCCCATTTTGTTTATCTTCGGATACCAGTCCGGCGTTCCCACTCCGCTTTACCTGCCCACTGGCGTCCTCTGCCCCCATAGAGATCCTGACGTCCCACTGGCGTCTTCTGCCCCTGTAGAGATCCTGACGTGTAGAATTCTGATCTCAGGCTGATTTCATGGATGATCGGAGTTCCTTGGTAGGTAATCAGCTCACTTTAGGAGACAGGTTGAACCAGCGCCTCCTCCTAGTTCCCCGCCATTTTGTGCCCCCCCCCGGCAGTATAGACATTTTAACAATGTTTATTCTTCTGATCCAAGAGCATGGAATGGTCTTCCATCTTTTTGTGTCTTCTTCGATTTCTTTCATGAGTGTTCTGTAGTTCCTCAAGTACAGATCCTTTACCTCTTTGGTTAGGTTTCTTCCTAGGTATCTTATGGTTCTTGGTGCTATAGTAAATGGAATTGATTCTCTAATTTCCCTTTCTGTGTTTTCATTGTTAGTGTATAAGAAAGCCACTGATTTCTGTACATTGACTTTGTATCCTGCCACGTTACTGAATTGCTGTATGAGTTCTAGTAGTTTGGGGGTGGAGTCTTTTGGGTTTTCCATATAAAGTATCATGTCATCTGCAAAGAGAGAGTTTGACTTCTTCATTGCCAATTTGGATACCTTTTATTTCTCTTTGTTTTCTGATTGCTGTTGCTAGGACTTCTAATACTATGTTGAACAAGAGTGGTGAGAGTGAGCAACCTTGTCGTGTTCCTGATCTCAACGGGAAGGCTGTGACCTTTTTCCCATTGAGGATAATGTTTTCTGTGGGTCTTTCATAAATAGACTTTATGAAGTTCAGGAATGTTCCTTCTATCCCTATAATTTGAAGTGTTTTAATCAGGAACGGATGCTGGATTTTGTCAAATGCTTTTTCTGAATCAATTGAGAGGACCATGTGGTTATTCTTTCTTCTCTTATTGATTTGTTCTATCACATTGATTGACTTGCGAATGTTGAACCATCCTTGTAACCCAGGGATGAATCCCACCTGGTCATGGTGGATGATCTTTTTAATGTGCTGTTGGATCCTGTTTGCTAGGATCTTGTTGAGAATCTTAGCATCCATATTCATCAGTGACATTGATCTGAAATTTTCCTTTTTGGTGGGGTCTTTGCCTGATTTGGGGATCAGGGTAATGCTGGCTTCATAAAGTCTGGAAGTTTTCCTTCTGCTTCAATTTTTTGAAACAGCTTCAGGAGAATAGGTGTTATTTCTTCTTTGAAAGTTTGGTAGAATTCCCCAGGGAATCCATCAGGTCCTGGGCTCTTGTTTTTTGGGAGATTTTTGATCACTGTTTCAATCTCGTTACTAGATATTGGTCTATTCGGGTTGTCAATTTCTTCCTGGTTCAATTTGGAAGTTTATAGTTTTCCAGGAATGCATCCCTTTCATCTACGTTGCTTAACTTATTGGCATATAACTATTGATAATAATTTCTAATGGTTGTTTCTATTTCCTTGGTGTTAGTTGTTACCTCTCCCTTTTCATTCATAATTTTATTAATTTGGGCCTTCTCTCTTTTCTTTTGGATTAGTTTGGCCAGTGGTTTATGGATCTTATTGATTCTTTCGAAAAACCAGCTTCTAGTTTCATTGATGCGTTCTACTGTATCTCCAGTATCTATCTCATTGATCTCTGCTCTAATATTGATTATTTCCCTTCCTGTGTGTGGAGTTGGCTTAATTTGTTGTTGATTCTCCAGTTCTTTAAGGTATAGAGACAGTTGGTATATTCTGGATTTTTCAATTTTTTTGAGGGAGGCTTGGATGGCTATGTATTTCCCCCTTAGGACCGCCTTTGCTGCATTCCATAGTGTCTTCATTCTCATTGGTTTCCATGAATTGTTTAAATTCTTCTTTGATTTCCTTGTTGATCCAAGCATTCTAAAGCAAGGTGGTCTTTAGCTTCCAGGTGTTTGAGTTCCTTCCAAACTTTTCCTTGTGGTTGAGCTACAGTTTCAAAGCATTGTGATCTGAGAATATGCAGGGAATAGTCTCAATCTTTTGGTATCAGTTGAGCCCTTATTTGTCACCCAGTTTGTGGTCTATTCTGGAGAAGGTTCCATGTGCACTCGAGAAGAATGAGTATTCTGCTGTTTTAGGGTGGAATGTTCTGTATATATCTATGAGGTCCATCTGGTCCAATGTGTCATTCAATGCTCTTGTTTCTTTATTGATTTTCTGCTTGGATGATCTGTCTATTACTGAAAGTGGCGTGTTAAGATCTCCTACCATTAATGTATTCATATCAATATGACTCTCTATCTTGATTAACAGTCTTCTTTTGTAATTGACTGCTCCCATATTGGGGCATAAATATTTACAATTGTTAGATCTTCTTGGTGGATAGTCACTTTAAGAATTATGTAGTGTCCTTCTGTATCTCTGATTACAGTCTTTAGTTTAAAATCTAATTTATCTGATATGAGAATCGCTACCCCAGCCTTCTTTTGAGGCCCGTTGGCATGAAATATGCTTCTCCATCCCTTCACTTTAAGTTTGGGTGTATCCTTAGGTTCGAAATGGGTCTCTTGTAGACAACATATGGATGGGTCCTGTCATTTTATCCAATCTGCAACCCTGTGTCATTTTATGGGCGCATTTAGGCCATTCACATTAAGAGTGATTATTGAGAGAGATGTTTTTATTGACATCGTGTTACTTGTGAAGTCTTTGTTTCTATAGATTGTCTCCATATATTTCTGTTCAATGATATTCTTAGGATTTTTCCTCTTTTATAGAACCCCCCCTTAATATTTCCTGCAGTGTTGGCTTGGTGGTCGCATACTCTTTTAAACCTTGCCAGTCTTGGAAGCTCTTTATCTCTCCATCCATTTTGAATGTCAGTCTTGCTGGATAAAGTATTCTTGGATGCATGTTCTTCTCATTTAGTTCCCTGAATACGTCTTGCCAGCCCTTTCTGGCAAGGTTTCTGTGGACAGGTTTGACGTTATTCTGATGGGCTTTGCTCTGTACGTAAGGAATTTCTTTGCCCTAGCTGCTTTCAAGAGCTCCCGTCTACAATTATGATCCATCATTTTCATTATCAGGTGTCTTGAGGTCTTTCTAGATTCTATGATCTTGGGGGGAGACTTTTCTGCCTTTAGTACATGAACGCTGGTTCCATTCACGAGATTGGGAAAATTTTCATGGAGAATTTGTTCAACTATATCTTCTAGTCTTCTTTCTTTCTCCTCCCCCTCAGGGATTCCAATAATTCTGATGTTGGAATGTTTCATGGCATCATTTATTCCCTAATTCTGTTTTTGTGGCTTCTAAGTTGTTTGTTCCAGGGTTTCTCCTGATCCTTTTTTCTATCTGTTTGTCCTCCAGATCACTAATTCTGTCTTCTGCCTCAGTTACCCTAGCTTTTAGAGAATTTAGATTAGATTTGAACTCATTGAGAGAACATTGTGAACATCATCCCTGGTGGCTTTCAGTTCTGCCCTAATCAATTCCATTTTGTCATCCATGGCTTGCTCCAACCTAGCTATTGCCTGGATAATTGTTAGCCTGAATTCCCTTTCCAACATACTATGTCCATATCCCATAGCTCTGATGCAAAAGGCCCAGTCTCTGAATTTTTCTTCTGTTGGGCATTCCTCCTCCTAGTCATTTTGGTGAGAGTTGGCTGAATGGATGTGTAGCTGAATGTAATGACTGTGGTGCAGGCAAGGTGCACCCTGGAATGCTTCTGCCCACTGGCGTCTTCTGCCCCCATAGAGATCCATAAATGTATAATTTTAATCTCAGGCTGATTTCATGGTTGATCTGGGTTCTTTGGTAGGTAATCAGCTTATTTTAGGGTACAGGTTGAAACGGCGCCTCCTCCTACTTCTCTGCCATCTTGTCTCCTCCCCTGGACAGACCCTTTACGTATGATATAGTGTCCTTCCTCATCTCTTATATAGACTTTGGCTTAAAAATCTAATTTATCTGCTATAAGGATTGCCACTCTAGTTTTGTTTTGATGTCCATTAGCATCGTAAATTGTTTTCCATCCCCTCACTTTAAATCTGGAGGTGGCTTTGGATCTAAAATGAGTTTCTTGTAGGCAGCATATCTTGTTTTTTTATCCATTCTGATACTCTGTATCTTTTGATTGTGGCATTTAGCCCATTTACAAATTCAGGGTAACTATTGAAAGGTATGAATTTAGCGCCATTGTATTGCCTGTAAGGTGACTGTTATTGCATATTGTCTCTGTTCCTTTCTGGTATGTTACTTTTAGGCTCTCTGTTTGCTTAGAAGACCCCTTTCAATATTTCCTGTAGGGCTGGTTTGGCATCTGCCAATTCTTTTAGTTTTTATTTGTCCTGGAAGCTTTTTGTCTCTCCTTCTAATTTCAATGACAGCTTAGCTGGATATAGTATTCTTGGCTGCATATTTTTCTCGTTTAGTGCTCTGAAAATATCATGTCAGTCCTTTCTGGTCTTCCTTTCTGCCCTGCCAGGTATCTGTGGATAGGTCTGCTGCCAATCTAATATTTCTAACATTGTGTGTTACAGGCCTCTTGTCCTGAGCTGTTTTCAGGATTTCCTCTTTGTCACTGAGACTTTTAATTTTTAGTATTACATGATGGGGTGTGGACCTATTTTTATTGATTTTGAGGGGGGTTCTCTGTGCCTCCTGGATTTTTTTAAAAAAAGATTTTATTTATTTATTTGACAGAGATAACAAGTAGGCAGAGAGGCAGGCAGAGAGAGAGAGGGGGGGAAGCAGGCTCCCTGCTGAGCAGAGAGCCCAGTGCGGGGCTCGATCCCAGGACTCTGAGATCATGACCTGAGCTGAAGACAGAGGCTTTAACCCACTGGGCCACCCAGGCGCCCCTACCTCCTGGATTTTGATGCTTGTTCCCTTTACCATATTAGGTAAATTCTTTGCTATAATTTGCTCCAATATACCTTCTTCCCTCCTATCTTTCTTCTTCTTCTGGAATCCCAATTATTCTAATATTGTTTCATCTTATGGTATTATTTATCTCTCGAATTCTCCCCTTGTGGTCCAGTAGTTGTTTATCTCTCTTTTCTCAGCTTCTTTATTCTCTTTTGGTCTTCTATATCACTAATTCTCTCTTCTGCCTCATTTATCCTAGCAGTTAGAAGCTCCACTTTTTATTGTGCCTCATTAATAGCTTTTTAAATTCCAACTTGATTAGATTTTAGGTCTTTTATTCCTCCAGAAAGTGATTTTATTTCTCCAGAAAGGGATTCTTTAATATCTTCCATGTTTTTTTTTTTTGAGCCCAGCTAGAACCTTGATAATCGTCATTCTGACCTCTAGTTCTGACATATTACTAATGTCTGTATTGATTAGGTCCCTAACCATCGGTATTGCCTCTTGTTCTTTTTTTTTGTGGTGAGTTTTTCTGCCTTGTCATTTTATCCAGGTAAAAATAGGTGAATGAGAGAACAAAATACTAAAAGGGTAGCAAAATCCCCAGAAAAATATACACTAACCAAATCAGAAGATACCCGAAACTGGGGGGGGGGGGGGGGGGGAAAAAGAAAGGGGGAAAAAGAAGAAAAAATATATATATATATTAGACTGGTGAATAGAACAGAGCCACACACTTGATTTGGGGTGTATTTTGGTCTCTTAGAAGAAAGAAGCTCCCAAACTTTTAAAGAAAGAAAAACTTATATATATATATACACAAAAATAAGGGTAAACACTATGAGGGATGGAATATGACTGTAAGGATTAAAATTTTAAAAAGGATTCTAAAAAAGGAATTGATAAGAAGTTGGTTGAAAAAAGAAATAAAAGGATGAAAGAATGTGATCAGGCTGGAGACTAGAACAAAGCCCTGTGCTAGATTTAAGATATATTTTGATCCATTAGAAGAAATTGTATCCCAAAATTTTAAAGGAAAAAAAACCCTATATGTATAACACTTAGGTTAAATACAATGAAGGGATAAAACATGACTATATCAATGAAAATTTAAAAAGATTTTTAAAAAGGTATTGGTAAGATAAAATAGTTAAAAACATTAAAATAGGAATGAGGAAAAATTAGAAAAAATAGAATAAGAAAATAATAAAATTAAAGAAATTTTACTTTGAAAGAGCAAAGGATAATGAGAAAAAAGCCATGAATTTTATATGTTGCTTTCCCCTAGCTCTGGAGTTCTGCAGTTCTCATTGATCAGTCAACTTGGTCTTGGCTGGATGTTCTTGCTGATCATCTGAGGAGGGGCCTATTGCAGTAATTCTCAACTGTCTGTGCCCGGGGCAGAATAGCACCACCCCTGCCAGGGGCCGGGCTAAGTAATCTGCTTGGATTCGCTCCTGGGAGCTTTTGTTCCCTGAACGATTTCCATACAGCTTTGGAGGGCGGAAATGAAAATGTTGGCCTCCCAATCTCCAGCCGGAGGAGTCGAGAGCTCGGGGCCCCACTCCTCAATGTGCCCTCAGAGAAAAGTGGTCAATCACTCTTGTATCCCTGGTCTCCAGCCCCACACTGAGCTCACCTGGCCTGTGACTGAGTGTTTCTGTCTCTGGCACATGGCCCCATTTGGAGTCTCCAAACCCAGCAGATTCCTGCCATGCACTCCTGCGCCGTTCCTCCTGGAGGAGGGAGGAGGGGGTCTCTCCAGATCTGCCACTTGTTGGGTCCCTGCTCGAAGAGCGGCAGCCCGACTGTTCTCCAGATCGTGATTTAAGGTAACCCTGAGCTGAAATCCCCTCCTTGGCTCCGTCTCTGTAGCTGGCTTCCTTGCTCTGATACCTGGGGGGTCTGCCACATTCAGAAACCCCTGGTCTTCCTGTGATCCTGAGGGTCCCGAGACCACACTGTCCCTGTGAGGGATCCACCCCCCACTTAGCCTCTGGAGTGATGTCCCTCAGTGGAGCAGACTTCTAAAAGTTCTGATTTTGTGCTTCCCTGCTCCCCCGCTTGCCGGGAGCCAGCCCCTCCCCCTGCAGTCTATCTTCCCCTCGCTTTGGATTCACTTCTCCACATGTCCTACCTTCTGGAAAGTGGTCAGTTTTCTGTTCCTAGAATTGCTGCTCTTCTCTTCTATCTCCTGGTGAGTTTATAGGTGTTTGGAATGGTTTGATTACTATCTAGCTGAACTCTTTAGACCTAATAATATTTCAGTCTCCTATTCCTCTACCATCTTGCTCCTCTGCTAGGAAATAAATATTAAGAGGGAGAATATCCCACTATGCCTGTTGTCCCCAAACAGCTCTCTCCTAAACTCCTTAATTAGGTAATAATTAGCTAATAATTTGGTTTATTAAGCTGTACTTTTAAAATGCCAGCATCTTTTGCCAGGTCAAATCCATTGATCACTTGTACCATAAAGTGAATATTAATAGTTTTTGGGCATGCTAGGCACAATGCCTAGTGTTTCACTTGTATTATCTTATATAATCCACATAATAATAGTGTGAGATAAATACAACTGTTAGCTTCACTTACATAAGGATAAGTGGAGGTTTACAGAGGTTAAATATTTCACCCCAAAGCATAGACCCAGAAAATGGCAGAGTCAAGATCTGAGTCCATGCTCTTAGTGGCTGTGCTATCCTGCAATGAACAGTCAGGTTTCATACCAAACTACTCAGTTAGAGAATGAGTATTTCATTGGATGTATGGAAAAAGTGTTAATTAATTATAGAGTAGGTGGGCATGTTTGGTGGGGTTTTCCTCACCATTTTACAACCTGTCTTAAATTACTTCTGTATGGATTAGGATTAGAGATTCCCAAGATTAAGAAAAGTATAAAAGAGAAATACTCACCTTAGTCTAACCAAACTATAAGAACCAAAGACTGCACTTAAAGATTTGCTGTAAAGCACTTATATAAATGAAAGCATAATTTTGGGGGGAGCTATATGCTCCTAGCCTTGATTTCCTATTGCGTGTTTAGATTTTAAATTCTTAAAATCAGCTTTTGGTGAGAAGGGACTGTTAAGGACATTTAAGTAACATAAAGTTAATTAATGATACCTATTTCAAAGAGAGGTAAAATGGACATTTGAAATAATTAGATACTAAAAAACAAAACCTCTTTTTGCAAATGGTATCTGCCTTCATATCATTCAAATTCATTTGCAAGAAATAGAATACTAAATTCAAACTGGCTTAAACAACAGGGATGTTAAGTCTTACAGTACTCAGTTCTGAAGTAGAGTGGTCTTTACGTTTGATTCATTGAGTCTCAAAATATTGTTGAAGGGCCAGATTCTCTCTGTCTCTTCATTCTGATGTTATAAGCTTTGGCTTCATTCTCAGGTTGTTGATTTTTTTTTTTCTTTTTGGTGCCACAAAATGGTTTCCACTTGGGGCTACAGGCCTCCTTATTCCCCTACAGTGAGGAAGAGAAAACTGGCTTCTTAGTTGCTCTCTCTTCAGAACCAAGAAAAGCATTCCCAGAAACCTCTTTTCTTTTTCACTGGCCAGAATCAAAGCCTACATCACCATTTCTTGGACAATCTCAGCAAAATGGGTTGAGATTACACATAATCAGCCAGGTCCAGCACTTTAAATGAGGTCATTCCCTCAGACACCACTGCTTTTTCTCAATAAGAGAAAAGTGCAATGTATGTTACAGAGGCAACCACAATCCCCAGTGTAGAATTTGCCTGTACCAGATGGGTACCATGATTCATTTACATATTCAAGAGACATGTATTAAATATCTGCCATCTGCTTAGAACCAAGAGATTCTAAAGAAAAGTTATACATGAATCCATTTTTCTATTAGGTGACAAAAATGACAAACTGTAGCTCATGCCCTTCTGCTTCTTCCTCCCTACCCTTTGGTGTAAGCACTCAGTAAAAATCTCAACCCAGCCAAAGACTGAAGATGAAAACTGAGCCCAAATTGATTATTCCAAAACAAGGAAACTGACAAAATTCAGTCAACCGTTTAGTTATTAACCAATTATTTTATTAAATACAATCCTTTAAAAGAATTAATATTTCTTTTTACACAGACCAATTTCCCTTTATCAGGTGATAGATTAAACTGACTTACCCTTTAATTCTTGAGAGCCCTAGGTATACATCTCTATCACACACAACTCATCAGTTTGATAGCTAGCACCTTTCCTCTTGGGCTTACTATATTACATATTTAAATCTTTTATTTTTGAATGGGTAGGTGAAGGGCTTAAAAAACTCAGAGTGTTTTTCAAAGCTCAGAGTGTTCTAGATTGGCTTTTAAAATAATTGCATTTGTAAATGTGAAATACCTTCAAGAGCCCTTCCCTTGAAAGTGAATGAGATATGGATGTTTGGAACAAGTTATGAGTTGTCTTATCTTGTGGTTTAGCAAATTTTGAAGTTGGGTCAAATAAGCAATTTTTACTCTCCCCCCACTTCTTTCTAACAGCCCAGTTAACTGCACCTGCCTCTTTATTAACCACAGAAAAGCAAAAACCTAGCAACATGAAATTAAATCTTTCTGTGCTTTGGCACCAGTATGCCCATGGAGAATGCTAAAGACGTGTGGAAGATTTAATGGTTAGGGAGAGTAAAGGATTATTTGCTTCTGCCCCAGCAACAGAGCTATTCTAACAGCTCTGATTGCTTAACAGAGGCAGGGCACAGGCATGACCTCTTTTTCTGTCCCTTGCTTAGACTTTTAAATTCTTACTTTTTTATTTATTTGTTGAAGAGATTATCACATAGTCTAGAGCAGTGGTTTTTCTGGGTTTGTTCTTCTGGGTAACTTCTAGACTGAGTGCTAATAGTATTTGTCTTTTTAAAGACAGAATAATCTATAATTTTGCTTTTGGCATTATTTTATCATTCAACTATTAGTTCATAAACCCTCAGAAGCATCCTATTCTCATTTTAGAAAGTGTTTTGATGGTGGAAGTGAACAGAGATCGCCGAGGAGTAGGGGGACATGGGAGTTGGCGGCCTGAGGATTATTTTGCTCTGCCAAAATGGCAACATGGGACTTTGAGTTACTACAGTCTTACAGTCATATGTTTTTTAGAGCTCAGCCTTTCACTTTCAAATGACTCTACATCTTACGACTTTTCTTTCCTGTAGGGATTAGACACAAACTCTCCAAACTATTCTACACTGCCCCACATGGTTTTTAGTGTGTAAACCTTTATCCCAGTCTAAGTGTGATTCCACCTATGTCAGAATCTTTTGTCTGCAGAACTGGACACGTGCTACTCCAGAACTTTAAAAATACTCTGAATACTCTGAAGAATGAAATTAATGGCCAGTTGAAACAGCAAAATATGAGGCTTTCTGGTTGTGTCTACTTCCAACTTGTCTATATGACTGAATTTTTTTTCTTTTTAACATCAAGGACTTGGTGAGTTGTTTTGGTGAGTTGTAGACATTTTCTCCCCATTATTCTTCAATCCAGGAAAAGGAATCCCATTCACCCTTTGTTTAGATTAGATACACAGGAGCAATCCTTAATGTTTCTCTTTTTTAAAAATTTCCTCACATCTAATTCATTCTGAAATCCTGTGGGTTTCCTTACAGAACACACATAAAGTATGTCGACTTCATCTCTGAAGTCAGCATCCTAGCCCACGCCACCGCCACCTCAAATCCTCAAGGATTTTCAGTCTTGTCTCCTTGGCTCAACTTGGCTTAACCCTTGCTTGTCTATGATGTATTCTTCAGCTTGAGGCCAGAATTTTCTTTTAAAAATGCAAATCAGAGTATGTCAGTCCCCTTCATAAAACTGTCTCTGGTTTCCCAGTACTCTGAATAAAATCCAACTCCTAACTACCGTCTCCTAAGCTCTCGTTGATCTAGCTTCTGCCATCTCCTCCAAGTTCTCTATTACCTTCCAAAGCTGTGCCTGCAATTGTTACCTTCATTTCTTTTCTATGTTTGGAGAGTTTCTCCTTCACTTCTTACATGATCTTAGCTTAAACGTCACCTCCTCCAAAGCATTCCCTGATTACCCTCGAACCTGGTGTGAAAGTTACTAATCGAATGGGTAGCTTAACATCCATTCAAACTCTCTTTTTCTATCCTGAGAACACAAGACTAAAATTTACATTTCCTAGGCCTTCTTGAAGCTTGGATCCTAGAAATGATACAGTTTTCATGAACAAAATGCAGGGCATCCTTTCTGTGGCTCGCAAGTTCTCCATCTTGATGGCACTGAGCATCATTTTCCTGGCATGGATGGTGGCTGGAGTGCTGTGATTTTGTAGAAAGCAGTTCAAGCCATGGCTACAACACAAAGCAGCAGAAAGCAGCTTCCTGATTCAGTGGCTCTGGTGCAGCAGCAGCAGCTACTTTAATTGCTTTGGGGGCTGGGATGGTTCTACAGTCAGCAGGGGCAGAACACCTTCTTAATACACCAGCTTCTTCTAACGGATTGTGCAGAGGTTGGGCATTGTTCTTGAGAGGTCAGTCTAGAGCCTGCTCTTCCAGTCCTTTTAACAATTTTAGAAGTCACGGAGGTCCTTATATAGAATCCTTTTCTGCTTAAAGTAGTTGGAATGGATTGTGTTGTTTGCAATGAAGTCTAGACCAATACAAGTGCCTACTATAGTTTACTCTGTACCTCATCTTTGAATTTTTTTTACTCATCCCAATTCTAATTTAAATTATACTGTTCATGTATTGTCTCTCTCCATTGCAATATAAACTTTATGAGGATAGGACTTTGTCTGGTTCACTGCTCTGTCCCTAGCACCGAGGACAGTTCTCGACGCATGGGAGATGTTCCAGAAACGTTTGTTGCATGAATGAATGAACCCTAACTTTTGTGGAGGTTACTCCACATCATGCCCAGGCTATCTTTAACAGCAGGGGGTTTGCTCCACAGTCAGTCTTTCATTTGACTCACCGTTTGTTTCTGGTCCGGCTCCAATTTAGTTCTTTTGACTCAGCAATGGAAATATGCACTCCTGATATGATGACAGAGTGAGGCCTTGAATTCTCTAAAAACTCTGCATCAGGAAGCTTCCACTAAATGGTGCCTCACACTGCTATCAATGGAGCATGGCTCAGCCAGAGTTCACTATCAATGGTATCAGGCAGTGGGGCAGAGAATGGACAAGGAGGACTGGCCACTGCAGGCCCTTTTTGCTTGGAAGACTATTTCATAAACAGTGGCAAGTCTGGGCACTCTCCTGCTGAAAGACTGCCCAAGATCATCCTACCCATTCTGGCTGCAGCTCTTCTCTTTCCCATAACCCAACATGCTTTTCCTCTTTTGAAAAATGTTCACAAGTCTGCAGCATGCCCATGCTAATTTAATACTCTATTTGTATTTGCTCTTTCTAAGAGCCCTTCCTTTCTCTTTGTCTGTTTCCAAATGAAGGCAATGTCCAGAAATGCTTATAGTCTCTTTGCTTTGTTTTTAAGAAACTGAGAAGTTAGATTTTTAACAAACTGAGAAGTTAGGTTTACATATAAAATGTTAAATAATAGAGTATTTGCTTAAAATAATCTATGCCTCATTCACTTTTTATCCTGGTGCTAGGTACAGGCTCTGGTACATAATGGGTACTCAATCAATGTTTGAAGAATGATTGAATGCAGCATGTCCAGTTTATCAAACAAACAAACAAAACAAGGAATGATTGAATGGATGAATCATCTTAGTTTTGTGCTTTTTCAAAGCTGGCGAAAGGTTAACATATGCAGAGAAGACTTAGTATATGAGAAAAGAATCCCACATATGACTTTGATTCTATTCAAATGTGTTCCTGCAGTTAGGCAGGATTTCATTAACATTTTCTCCACATATGCCTGCTGAATATCATTGCAAGGTTTAGTTGACAAGTGCCATTCACAAGCCACATCCCTGTACCTGAGAGGGTACCCTGCCATGTGGGGCTTCCTCTTTTCAGTCCTGACACAAGTCAGATGGCAAACGTCAAATGTTCTTTTTTAGGAATCCTATGCAGGATGACGTCCTTCTTCAAGGTCAGGGCAGGCACCCACTTTGCTTTGCATTCATGAGCAAGAATGCCAGTGACAGGTAACCTTCAGAGAGGGAGGCTGTCATCGGCAGAAGGGTGAAGGCTGGGAATTGAATCCTCCTGAAAAAGTCACATCTGCTGGCTGGCAGGAGCAGGAACTCATGTCAGGGCAGGAGACTAGCTGGCACTGGAGGGCTGTGGTTACTGATTAAGCTGGGCAAGGCATTTTAAAAGCGAAGAGCACTCCCTGAGTTGAGATTAGGCAGGCTCTTGCAGGCTCTCAGAGCCGGGAGGGGAATGGTTGGGGGGAGTGGTGGGTGGAAAAGGGTGAGGTCAGAAAAAGGACAGGGAATGGGTATGCCCTTGGCTTGGTGGGAGGGAGAAGTCTCGCAGGGGTGGGCAGGCCCTGTATTCTGTCTCTGGAGCAGCCAGAGACAGGTAATATCTATCTCTGGGGCAGAAATTCCTGTCCTTGAGATTGAGACACTTTACGGGTTTACCGGCTATCTCAAAGGCACTGTGAAATTCTCAAACCCAAATGGTTCCTACAACTTGATTCCCAGGTATATTACACAGCTACCATTGAGAACCGTTTGAAGGGTGACTATTTCCACTCTCAAAATGCCTGGCTGAAGTTGCTGATGAAAATAGCTGCTGAAGTTGCTATTATTTTCACTTGCTTAGTATAAAATAAGCCTTAAGTTATATGATTTGCAGATATAACTATTAAATCCCATCCTCACAAGCTGATCAGATGGGTGTATTTATCCTCATTTTGTACAGCTGGTGCCTGAGGCTCAGAGAGGCTGAACAACTTGTCCCAAATCACAGAGCGGCAAGGTGACAGAGACGACTCCCCAGAATGAAAGCAATTCTGCCCCTTTCTGGGGGACTGAGTCCCTAAATAATGGTTCTTTGCCAGCTGCAGAAGATTTTAATAGATATTTGGCCCTAGGCATGCTATTTTCTGTACTTGGAAACTAACTGTACATTATTGCTCTTGAGTCCCTCAGTTTATTAACTACAGAGCAAACTAAGTTATTTTCCAGACTCAAATGAATGAAGCAAAACATGGATTGAACATAGGATGGGCAGCAAACACAGGGTGGGCAGCTGGGTTGTGAAATATGAGTGGGAGGATAGCCAAAAGCTGCTGTCTCACTCTCTTCCCCTCTCCCATGCCAACCTGCCTTGTGGCCTGAAGTTCCCCCAAACAGAACCACTCATTTAGAGGAATGTTCTCACAGTCCCTACAAAAAAATGTTGGTTTGTTCCCTGCGAGGACTAATGCATTGATGATATATATATTTTTGATCATAGTATTCATGCTTAACCTGTATATATTGGTTTCTCTCACTGGATTATCTCAACCCACTGCAAGGCAACTATTTCCTTTTGTCATGGATTAGTTTATCAGAATAGAGAGCCCTGAACAAAGCCCTCAGAGAATGGCGCACAGGACAGTTAAGTTTTGATGCTAAGAAAGATGATCAGGAGAAGTTGTCAGAAAAGTCAAGCACTTTAGACTGTTTCCCTTGAGGGTGGATCCTGAAAGAAGTTGAAGCAGCCAGACATAGCATGAAGGTTTGGTATCCCAGGAAGTAAAGCTGAAACCATGGCCAGTTGTGAAGCTGAAATATGATGAGTATTTGTATATAGAGGGTATCCCCCAGACAGCTTGGAATATTTAGATTTTTTTTAAAGTAAGATTTATCAGTATACCACTTGATAGTTATGTTTTATCAGGGAAGTAAACTGTATCTCTTAATTGTGTCACCTTGGCCGTCCTAGAAGGAGTTTAGAGAAGGTGTGGGGAGAGAAAATGAGAAATGGGAAGAGGTGATGTGATATTGATGACCTCACTTCTCACATAGAGAACAGGATAAGGCCATCTCCAGTCACCAACTTTTTCTCCCATGCTCTTTCCCTGGAAGATCAGAGATCCCAGATGGGCTTGGAGAGGCACGTACAGAGGTGTGGCCACAGCGTGAACTGTGCGGGCACACCAACCTCCTGAGGAGATGGGCCCACGCATGATCACCCAATGGGAAATCTGACCCATTCCATTCCTCCCCACCTGGAAAACTTCTGTCCCTTTCCTACATCTTTCCCCTGATTTTTTCTACTGCTAACATTCAACCCAATCTTCACAACTCTTTGGGAACTTATTGTTCCTTTAGGAGTGGCACCAATGAGGGCAGGGTATCAAAGACATTACCCTCCAAGCGGTCACAGGACCCTTCCAGTGATGTCTCCTCCCTGAGTGCAATGCTGGGTATAAAGGCAATATTGGTCCCTGGCATATTTGTCAATTTGACCAAGTCTGGTTTTCATATTCTCCGCTCCTCTGACTCCATTTCAAGCCAGCCAAGTGTCTAGTGCCCTTATCTGTTCCTCCTACCTCATCACTACCCTCTTTATTATTTCATGTTTTCTGGCCCTAAATGTAACCTCTCTCCTTTCCTTTTTAGTCTGTTTCTCCAATATTACCTGACCTGGGTCTTGTTCTCTTTGTGGGTGATACTGGCTTGTCCACATACATGCATATTTATCATGATATTAGTCAATGTGTATGTCACTTCTTCCTGACCAGGACACCTTAAAACACTGCAGTATCGGTCTTTAGCTATATAAGAAAGCCATAGAAGGAGTAACTCTAAGGGGAAACTCAAGAACTAACACCAACCAAAAGGGGAGACATCTGAGTCACTGGTCCCCTCCTCAGGGGTGTTAGCTGCCCCTTCTCTGTCTGTGTTGGATGGGCCCTGGGGTGGAGGTCTGGAAGTCGAGCCTTATACTTGATTTAGGACTCCAAAACAGTCTTGGCACCTAGCTGTGACCCCCCCTAGAGTCTCGAGAGTCTCCCTCTACAAAGTAAGGGTTGATAGTGAGAGCACAATCTCCTCTCTCTAGGTGGTGACCCGGGAGAAGTGTGTGAAGTTACTGCCAAGTGCTCTGCAAACACGGGGCACATGGAGGAAGGCTTAATGAGAGATTTGGACAAAATTCTTCTAAAAGTGGGTTGAAAGGTTGAGATGGGATCCTTGGCAGAGTCCAGTGCTGAAGAGTGAACTCCTTGTGATGCATTAGGAAAAAAAGCCCT
>PISX010028620.1:0-20568 GCA_004024625.1 Mellivora capensis | reverse complement strand
GGTAATGGTTTTACTTTTGGTGCACATAGTTAAACAGATCTAAATCCTATTATTAACATAACTTTTAACTCATTATTACAGTGATCATTAATAAAACAAAAGTCTTTTATTTTTAAAGACTTCAAATTCCTCTGCAGAGATTAATTTCTACCCTAGGATATATTTTCATGTCCTATGAAACATGGCCTCCATCATTTGAGCCATAATTTTTATTAAATCACATTTAGTGAGTGATAATATATAGGCATGTATTAAAAATACAGGGTTTTAAATAAAATAGGTATTAAAGTGAAATAAGTTTGTTTAATAAATGATCTTATACACCAAATGCTTAAAATCTACATGAAAAAGTTTGAGTATATAAATAATCAAAATTAAAAATAATATATCAGACTGCTGATAAAAATAAAATTAGTATCATGAGTTTAAAGAATAAAATATTCCTTGCTGAGTTGATAGGAAAAGTCCTTAGATAAAATTGGGAGATAAACAGAGGCTTGAGAAAATAGTAGGTTACTGATGCTGTAGAAAAGAATAATTTTGTTGTGTTCCTAATTACCAACATTGCATATGGATGGTATTTAGCTCTGTTATTAGTTAACTGATGTCCAGAGATCAGCAAAGATGCAATAGGGAAAGACAAAATGATAAAGATAAAATATTACATCATTAGTTGAAGTCAGAATAAAATGAAGTAAAACTGAAGAAACTGATGACTGTTCATACTGATGCCCAGCTCATACTTAAACTTGGGAATTTAAATGTTCCCTTGGGAAGGAAGCAAAAACAGAAGAAAAATCCTTATTGGATCAGTATTTTTTCCCCAAAAAATCCAAGACTGAGAAAAAGGTCTGGGATGACTATGCTGACAATTAACTGGCAAAATTCAATTTAAAACCATCAATAGAAATGTGGGTTTAACAGTTAAGTAAAACTATTGTGAAATAAATATTGTTATAATTATACATACCAAGAAATCAAGTTTTTTTATACTCTTGAGTTTATGTCTGTAAAACTACCTCAGCCTAAATTTCTTGCCGGTTTTAAGCAAGCATAGTTTCCTAATTCTGCCTTTTTTCCCCCTCTCCTTCCCTCTGTCTTTTCCACCCTTCCTCTCTCTTTCCTCCCTTTCCTTTTTCCTTTCCATTTTCCTATCCATTTTCCTTTCCTTTTTCCTTTCCTTTCCTTTCACTTTCTCTCCTTTCCTTTCCTTTCTTTTTGTAAGTATCCACATGAAAGGGTGTTAAAATCTTTAACTGAAAAATACAGCAATAGTACTTTCTTAATCTGCTTTTTTAAAACATCAAAGGTTATCTTTATGCAATGTTCAGTTTGTATTCTCATGTGATCTTCATAGTTAGGTAAGGAAAGAGGAGAGCCTGCTAAGAGTTCTGGGAGCAACACAGAGTGCAGGCAAATATACTCTTCAAAATAACATATGGGTTCAAGCAAATTCACCTATAAGGCACAGAGATCTTAGGAAGACAAACATAGGAGGCTGTTCTGAAATAGCTGAGGCAGGTTTTCTCTGCCCTGCTCTAACCATGTATCCATTATACTACAATTCAGCCCAGTGATAACACTTCTCATTAAAAAGGAAGATTGGGAAAGGAGAAGCAAAGGATTGTGAGTAGGAAATACTTGATTCTGGCTCTAGTCTCGGGTATCAGGAAATAGAAACACCAAGTAAAGTGAACCAGATCTGAGAAAAATTTTGCTTTCTTTTTTTGTTGACATCAGGGAAAGCAACTATTTTTGTGAAGATAAACTACTATTAACAACACTGAATGTAAAGCATAGCAGTAACTCTATACCAGACACTGTATCAGCTCATATTTAGAAAGAGTTACCAAGTCATTCCTCGCCTAAATTTTCCATACACAAAAGTTTCTTACACTTCCCATGAGGAGTAAGGAAAAGAAGGAATGGGCATGTGGAATTGGTGAGGCCTCTAAGTCAGATCAAGAAATTGGCAGCTATATTTCTTTGAAGATCATGATCCCAAGAAGAAGGATCAAAGCTCCTTCATCAAGGACGAAATAAAAAAAAAAAAAAGACCAAAGAAGCAACAGAGCAGATAAATCTCTGAATTTCATTGGTAGCAAACTCAGACATAGGAAAAATAGTATCCAAGAAGAAACCATAGAAGTCCTCCTTATATACAGGAGGTATGCTAGTTTTGAATACCCAGGGAAGCATACACTGAGATATAGTTAGGAGCACAAATATTTATTGGGGGATAACACTAGTGAAAGAGATGAAACAAAATTGAGCAGGGGGCAGGCCTTAGTAGTGGAGATGATTGTTAACAAAGTCCCCATCAATCCAGCAGGAATCTGCAAAGCAAATACAGACAATTAGATCCATTTCAGGTAGAAATGACTAGATCTTTGGAAGACCACATTGCTCTTATTGGCTGGATACCTGGATACTTGGATACCACTGAGTTGCTTAGCAGGGTCTATCCAGAAAACCTGGATTCAACAGCTGAAATAAAGATTGAGGTTCTTAACTAACCACCCTCATTATAGCTAGGCAGCAAGTCCTTTCCTGAAGAGGAATCTGAGTGTTGCATTTTCATATCTGTCATAACAACACAGCTCTTTGCAATACTTTTATATCTTCCCAACATTTACTCAAGTGTAAGTCTTCTTCAGGAAGAAAAGAAGAATAGTGATGGTGATATCTTGAACTCCTTATGCCAAGAAAAACAAAGGAAAAACGGTATTAATGATTGCACTTTGAATTGGCAAGATTGCTCTTCTTTTACAATAAAAATGAGATTCAAGACCTAAATAGTATTTAGTTATAAAAAATAAGTGGCTAATCTTATGCACCATTTTTCCCTATTACAATAATATCCACTCTATGTATTTTAAATATACAATATATATATAACTAAGTATCATGTGCAATAGATGTTTTAGTTCTAGATTTCTAGATGCATTTAAGTATAGAATTAGTTTACTTGCTTTCAAAGGTGCATAAGCCAACCAGTACATAAATTCAGCATTTCTCTTTCAGAGAATTTTAGAGCTCTATTCTAGAATAAATTAAAATAAGCAGTAGTGAATTGTTCTTTCAGTGCCTACTACTAAGTAAGCTGAAAGAACCAATGACAGCTTCTGAAGGTGAATATATCCACTTAATAAGTCCCTGATGAAACTAAATAGCAATGCCATGAAGAAATATAAAATGCAATTAATTAAGCTCTTAAAGGAAAATAAAAGGTTCAGATAAAAATACATGTAATTCAATCAAGATGAAAGAGATTTAGTAAAGAAAAATGAAATCAAGTGTAACTGGATTTTCATTGTCATTCATTTTCTCAAAGTTTCTCCAGCAACTCCAAATCTAACAGAAATACAGTAATTGTTGAGTACCCCCATATCGTAAGTGAGATGTTAAGAACACCTATACAGATGTTCTAAGAGATTATCAAAAGAGTTCTGTAAAATAATTGGCAACCTTTTTTTTTAAGACTTTATTTATTTATTTGACAGACAGAGATCACAAGTAGGCACAGAGGCAGACAGAGAGAGAGGAGGAAGCAGGCTCCCCTTTGAGCAGAGAGCCCAATGCATGGCTCGGTTCCAGGACTTTGGGATCATGACCTGAGCCGAAGGCAGAGGCTTTAACCCACTGAGCCACCCAGGCGCCCCTGGCAACCTGGTTTTAAGGAACAAAGAAGAATCAAGGAAGATTCTTTTGCCAGGATTTGTCAGTATGTTGTACAGTCTACCCTTATCTATAAGGAAGAGGCAGGAGAAGAGTGTTTCTCCTAACCATTAAGCCAAAGACAGGTCCTTCAAGAGCATCACTACTCAGATAGTTTCAGTCTAGGGATCATAAAGATTACATGAGAGGCTGTGGCTAAATAGAGTGAGATGTAAAGCAGAGACTGAGGGGTGGTACTGCATTGGGAAAAAGCAATATTTCCACCAACTTAGAGACAAAGGTACCTGAGTAAGGGAATCACATGGTCTGGAGGCATCTTGAGAAGGAATGTTTCTAAGAATATCATCTGAGAATTAAAAAAAAAAAAAAAAGGGACAAGTCACTGTTTCCAAGGAATAGTAGATTCTCAGGGAATAATGGGACCATCTGGAGAAGACATATTTGGATCTGGGGATTTGTAACTGGGAGATACTAACAAGAGTATTTCAGGGGTGGGGGGAATCAGTTGTCTCCTAAAAGAGAGTTATCTTTATGTATTAAAATCAGATCATAAACATCAGAGCAAAGAGTATGTTCCACTTTTTTCTTTCCTTTAATGATACCTCCCCATAAGTATGACAGTGAAGAGGTCAGAAGCAGGAGCTAGGTAATTGGCTAGGAGTTGAGTAAGGGAAATTGAAGAATTCATTCCCATCTTGCACTGCACCTTCTAAGACTTGAAAATACCCAATCTGGAGAATAGATCAATCTCTTAGTAAAATGGAGTTTAGAGTTATGATGGTTATACTGGACACAGATTTAAGGGAAAAAAGTAAAAAGAATGTATGTTAAATACATAAACATTATGGAGAAAGTTATGGATCCTACTCCAACTTTGCCAAAGAAAGGCAAACAAGGAGCTCACAAAATAGATTAGAAATACTATGGAAAAAAGAACAAGGTTGAAATATGGTTTTGACTTACTGAGTTCAAATCATATAATAACCTAGATAAAAAGGTTTATATCAATTAAGAAACAGAAGCAGTTTAAATTAATAATAAGTTCATCAATGCTGCGGTAGTAGTGCTATTATATGTAGTTGACTGCAATGAAAATTCAAACAAATTTAATGGAAAGCAATTTTGCAAAACCTTTCAAGACCTGTATGAAAACAAAAGAGTTTCATTTATTTTTTTAAAGACTTTATTTATTTATTTGACACACAGAGAGAGAGGGAACACAGAGAGACACAGAGAGAGAGGGAACATAAGCAGGGGTGATGGGAGAGGGAGAAGCAGGCCTCCCTGCTGAGCAAGGAACCCGGTGCAAGTCTTGATCCCAGTACCCCAAGATCATAACCTAAGCAAAAGGTAGACACTTAACGACTGAGCCACCTAGGTGCCCCAAAAGAATTTCATTTATGGAAATATAACCCGAGGAGTAATCTAAATTTTTTTTAAATGTGCCAAATGATGATCATCATATCATCTCTGAGAATAAAGAGACTAAACAGCTGGTTTGCAATCTATTTCCCAGCAGACTATTGTCTGGGAAGAAAGAAGTCAGGTGACTCAGGTTTGCTCTCTTGACAATGAAAGGGATTTATTAAGTAAATTTATTTACTTAATTTATTAAGTAAATAAATTTATTAAGTAAATTTCAAAATCTCACTGAATTACAACTGAATACATGGAAAAGTGTACATTATTTTTGGATTAAAAAACCTAATATGAAAATACAAATTTAAATTTTTCTTTTGTTGACATAGTTCTTCAATGTTTTCTTTTTAATTTTTAAATCCTCCTTTTATCACTGTGTTTAATACTTTTACAATCTATTTACTACTGTAACATTCTATTAACTAGTCTTCTCTTTAATTCTTTATATAGTTTCAGGAATGGGCTTTCTAAAATTTAAACTTTGTCATTCTTATCCCTGTGTAAAATCCATCAATGACTCTATTTGTCATAGGCAACGTTCTCACTCCTGGAAAAAGAATTCGAGCTCTCCAGGGCCTAATGCATGACTATACTTCCCAGTTTGTGCTGCCCTCACTCCTCCAATGCATTTTGCCCCATGCACATGCTGTCCAGTGCCTACCAAATTCATTCTGTTGTCTATAATGAATACTCTTTTTTTTCCCCAGCATCTGTTCAGACAACCCTTCTTGTTCTTTTAATAATCAGTTCAAAGGTAATTTCTGCTATAAAACTTTACCAGATTCCCTATTTATCTCCTACATAGAATACTTACTGCCTTTGCCTCCCCTGAACTTGATATATGCTTCTACCATAGTATCTACAATGTTTAATTACAGCTACCTGTTTGCATGCTAGTGTCTCCTGACCAGGCTGAAGGGTCCTGCTTTATTGATATCTGCATCCTCAGGCAAATGGTTGACATATATCAGATTTGTGAATCATTGAGTGAATTAATTTATTGTTGAAGTTTTAATCTCAAGTTTTAACACTGATTATGCAAATACCAAATATATATCTGAACCTCCATGCTTACATTATTTGTTGCCATAATGTAACGGCATTTTGTAAGCTTTTTAAAAGTACCGTATCTGGAAAGCTGTAGTAGATTCTATGATGTGCTGTCCAGATCCCCTTTCAGAACCCACCTGCTGGCCCTACGATGTCAAGAGTTCTTTATGAACTGCCACTGCTGAAAAGAATTTCCTCACCTAACGTCATATACTTTATGTGGGACTTCCCACCAAGTCCTAAGTCCTTTGCTATAACTCACGGCAATTCCTGAAGGGCCAAACGTGTTTCAGATCTCACTTTGGGGTCAGCAGAAACCCTGGATAAGGAAATATTTCCCCCATTCTCCCTATGACCAATCCTGATTCTTTCTATAAGTGTTAGTCTTAAGAAAATAATTCTTACATTTCTCTAATGCTTTTTTCCCCCTCTCAGAATCTGTTTTCTGAAAACTAAACTGGAAACAGATGTGCAGGATGATCCTCTGAGCAGAAAAAATAAATTATTAGCACAGTTATTTAAATTTCTTTTTGGTCTAAATGTTGGAGGACAATACATTTCTCTAATGGTTAATATGTAGATTGTCACTGGTGCTCACACTCATATCTATGGCTATGCATCATTCAAAATATGAGAGAGAAACTGAAAGAGTGAGGGTTCCAAATCTGGAAGGATTTTACTGAGGTCCTCACTCATTGGTATGCTCTTAGCATACTAGGACTTTTTTCCCTTGTATGTTCCCTATTGAGTGAATTTTTAGATTAAATTATACAACTTTAATTAAACTAACACAAAGTCAAAAGATGACTAACAAAGATACTTATAAAGAAAATAGGCCGGTAAGTCACAAAGGTGCCCAATCTGTCAACTCTCACAGAAGTTGTTTATTTATTACTTTTTAACACTACCTTGAATAAAACAAGGTTAGTCTAAATAAATGTGTCAAGAATTTAGGCAATTAAATAATACACTACTAAATAATCAATAGATCAAAGATAATACCTTATTACCAGAAATTCTTGTCATTATTCCTATATTAGAAAGTCACCATGAGAGTGTGGCAAATTCATTCTATCCAGACACACAAAGACCTTCATCATGTAACTTGCTCCTGCTAATTGCTACCATATTATGCCAGCCTAAACTTTAAGGTTGCCTCCTTTAAGCCTAACATAAAATCTAAAATTCCCAGTCCATTCCACGAAGCTTCTTTGCTTTAACCACTTCTTATACAATTGAAATAAACATTTCCATCAACTAACTAACCATTTCCTCTTCACTTTACCCAGGTTACAGCTCTGTATCCAATGTTTGCTTGATGTTTTTAATATATCGATGTTTCTTTTTAGGTTATATTCACCCTCACTAAGCCTTCATTATGAATATAGAGTCATTGTATCTTTTCTTTCAAATAAAATTGTCATTTCAGAACTATCATTCCTAAAGTATTGAAAAATATAAGGCCTTAAATTATTTTTGATGATAAAATGTGTCCTACTTTGGCCATCATTCTGAAAGTGACAAATTCCTAAAATTATAACTTCTAGTGGAAAAAAATATAAGAAAGGCAGCATATTCAGTTATAAGTTTAGGGAGAAACTTCATGGCCATTTATTAGGCTCATAAAGGTTTCATAAGGGGGTGTCTGGGTGGCTCAGTGGGTTAAGCCTCGGCTCAAGTCATGATCTCAGGGTCCTGGAATCAAGCCCCTCACATCGGGCTCTCTACTCTGCAGGGGGCCTGCTTCCCCCTCTCTCTCTCTGCCCGCTTCTCTGCCTACTTGTGATCTCTCTCTCTCTGTCAAATAAAAATAAATAAATAAATAAAATCTTAAAAAAAATAAAGGTTTCATAAGTACATAGTTACTTGGAAGAGTGAAGTTGAGGAATTCTATGCTTCACTTGATCTTAGGAATTCTATGCTTAATACCAATGTGCTATTTGAAAAGAGTATTGCACCCAATTGGTAGTTATTAATATTAATTGCATTTTTATATGCAAATTAAATATAATTTAAATGTATATTTAAAAAATTGTTTGCATTAGAACAAGAATGTGCCTGAATATATTATATAATATTTAGAGAACTCATCTCTATAAAAACAAGAAATCAAAGTATACTTCTATAGATTTTCTAATTTGGGAAAAAAAGTTAATTATGATATAAATGAATTTTTTCTCTGTTTTAAACATTTAAACATTTAAAAAATAAGGGATGTATTCTATTTGTTTATACAGGACATTACATTTTATGTAACAAAATAGAAGCTAAACTGTGTCTGGGAAAAAAGAGGTCTCTGAATATAGAAACAACATTGGAGGGAGGCCTTCTAAGTCATGGTGTACCCACATTGCCTTTAAGACAGCATAAAGAAAGTACATTTTGATATATATCTTTAATATTCTTTTTATTGAAGTGAGAGACAGTATAAGAAAGTAACTTCTCGTTTTTTGGAGCAATGTATTCCCAGATTATTCTATATGTAGATATCCTTGATACTTTTAACATTCTCTTTAAACCAATAACCCCTTATGTGGATCCATAAAATAAATATTTAAAATCACAGAAGAGACAAAATCCAAGAGTTACCATGTTTTAATTAAATATTTCTTTCATTTTCACAAGTTAATATTTTTAGAATTAGTATAGTTACAGTATATTTATTCCTGAAAATAGAGGTGATATGATTTAATAATTCTGCAGAAACAGACTTAAGTAAATCTTTGTATATAAACTATCATAAAATCTACATAAAATACTTACTTAGATATACTATTTTATCTCAACTTAATTATGATAGTTTAGAGCATTTTATTAGATGCACATGTCAAATTGAACTTAGTTTAAAAGTCTCTCTAGGACATGTAACTAGCAATTATATATGTCATTAGCCAATATTTCTTCTAAAGTTTTATCTGTACCATTTACATTCTGATTATTCATTTTCTTTTTATCCATTTTCTAACTCTGTCTCATTTTTGAGAATTTGTTCCTTTGAGCAAACACTTTAAAATTGTTCTTTTCATATTTTATATGTAAGAAAAATGTGTGTATGTGTAGACGCACACACACAAATATATATATATATTTTTTTTATTTTTTTTTTTGGAGAGAGAGAGCACTTGAGTGGAGGGGAGGGGAAAGAGGGAGAGGGAGAGATAAAATCTTAAGCAGGCTCCATACCCAGTGTGCAGCTCCATGCAGGGTTTGGTCTTAACCTCCCTGAGAGCATGACCTGAGATGAAATAAAGAGTTGGACGTCTTGATTTCAACTGAGCCACCCAGGCATCCCAGAAAATATATTTTTATTTTTATTTTTTATTAACATATAATGTATTATTAGCCCCAGAGTAGAAAATACATTTTAATGTTAGTAAATATAAACTGTAGTATTGACAAATAAATTGTAAAACGTTATATTTTTTGTTAAGAGCACCAAAGATCTTTATTTTAACTCATGTTTATAGTGCAGTTAATAATATGAGTATCATTACCATTTTATTCCAAATATTTCCAAAATCATTTAGTGATATTCTTACCAGATGATGTTATAGAGAGCTGTTGTAGCAATGTTTCATCTTAATGTTAAAATATTTATAAAATAAGAAGTTGATTATATTATTTTAGTGGTTTTGATATGTTCAGAACAAGAATTCTACCTAATACCTTGGTAAATTAATAAAAAAGGAAAAGGAGAGAGAGAAAGAGATAATAATCCCATGACAACAATTATGTAATGTTGTTAATTTCAATATCTCACTCAAACAGGCTTTAGGATCTCTTCTGCTGCCTCTGTTAGAGATTTGTAAATAACTCATCATGATGGAGTTAGAGACAAAAAACCTAAATAAATTGGATAAAAGCATTTCAGTAATGAATCCCATCTTTATCTTTTTAACACAGTTGCAGTATTAAACATGAGAAAATAATGTGCTTTTCCTTCTTGATGTCAAAGTCATCAGACAGACATGTCTTCAATGCTTTGTTTCCTATATAAGTAAGAATTGATTATTCAAATATCTATCTATCTATCTACTCAAGTGTATATTTGAATGCTTATGCCTATTTATAGTGATACACACACACACTATAAACTAGCAATAGTCAATGATTCATATAGTCAATGAATCATATAGTCAATGATTGATAGAAAGACAGATGGATAGATGGATAGATAGATATCACTGGGTATATTCTGCCACTCAGAATCTAAAGTCAAACCTTGGGGTGCATGGGTGGCTCAGTCGGTTAAAAAGTCAAACCTCTACAGTTGATTTATATATTAACATAAAGTCAGAAATATAAATATCTAATCAAAGAATGACACCCAGAAAAAATGAATTAATGAATTTAATTTTTAATTTAAAAATTTAAAAAAAACAAAGAATATACATGATTTATGCTAAAACCCATTGAAAATGACTTGATTTTTTATTAGCCAGGATAATCACAAATCAATTGTCATACAGAATGCAAGACAGTAATATATTTGTTTAAATAATTATGTAACATACTTGCTTAAAATTATTTTTCAGTAGTCCAAAAAAAAATTTCCTTTCTATTGTATCAGTGTTAAAACATTTATTTTCATAGTATGTCTGTATTTTTCCAAATGGCACATGAAATCAATTTTCCAAAAGAGCAATGTTTTTACTTTTGTTTATTTGAAGGAATCTGAGACTAAAAATATTTCTCTGTGATTCTTCCATTAAACCAACCCTATTAGCCATACTTCCATTCTTTGTTTATGTATACAGATCCACAATTTTCTAGACCAACCCATTTTCCATTTCCTTTTCTTTTGTTAACATTAATTTTGGTCCCAATTCCAGTCAGCATCTTTCTGCAAGCCTGAGATCCTACCAGTGTTCACATTTGTTTCCGGATTATTAACTCAGAACTTCATCTGGACTTACTGATTTCTAGAGATTAATTCAGGTCATTTCCTTTTGTTTTACTTTCCTCAAGCAACTTGTCCATTGTGAGTCATTTCTGAGGCAGAGATTTGGCTATGGCTTCACTATCAAATATATATAAGAATACTCTGAAGCACCTCAATGACATTTTTTCCCCTTAGAATCTGTCAATTTTAGGGAAAATTCAGTTCACTTCAGAGTACTGTCAAGTCTTTAAAATGGAATGTTTCCATTTATCATCTATCTATCTATCTATCTACCTATCATCTATCATCTATCAGACACAGGGAGAGCATGCCCAGTCAGGGGGAGAGGCAGGCAGAGGGAAAAGCAGACACCCTGCTGAGCAGGGAGCCTCATGTGGGACTTGGTCCCAGGACCTTGGGATAATGACCTGAGAGGAAGGCAGATTTCTTAACTGACTGAGGCACCCAGGTGTCCCAGAATGTTTCCTTTTAAAGTTAAAATTTGCTAAACACTGAATGTGGTTCATTAAAACGATATAATTTTAACTTTGTTCATTTTGGTGGGAATTTAGAAAACACTGCCCTATGCCAAGGCAGGTATAAAACTTTAAGTGCATATATACACTTCATATAGTTTCCTTTGCATTCTTCTTATAACACCAGATCACAGAAAGACAATGAACACAGTGTAGCTATTTGAACTATTATAGAAAAGGGAACACTATCTACAAGGTATTATTTTGGGAATAAGGAGAACCAAGTTCTAGTTCTGACTCTGTAAAGAAAGATGATATCTGAAGTTTTTTAAGCATCACATTCAATGTTTATGAGTTTTAGAACACATGGATTTGCAAAAGGAGAAGGTCCAACTGTTAAGTATCTAGCTAAGCCTGTAATAAATATTTCAATCATATTCTAGTTTAGACTTTAATATCAATCACCTGAAGTTCCACCAAATCTAAAGGATCTATTCTATTTTTTCCAAAGATGTTTCAATGTCAGAAACCTAATTATATTTGTTTCTCTTAATTTTAAATGTTGTCTTCTTAGAATATTTAAGCAAACACAAAGTATTACAGACCTTCAAAAATATTTATTTTATTAAGTACACTAGTATGTGTGTTGATTCTTACTTTTGCACTTGTGCTTGGAGATGTTCCTGTTTTTTTTTAAATTTAATTTATTTATTTGAAAGAGAGAGAGAGAGT
Organism: Mellivora capensis; assembly: GCA_004024625.1. NCBI lineage: Eukaryota > Metazoa > Chordata > Mammalia > Carnivora > Mustelidae > Mellivora > Mellivora capensis. The sequence continues at coordinate 8,331 of PISX010028620.1, read as the reverse complement.
GAAAGAATGCAAGGAAGGGGCACACAGAGGGAGAGGGAGAAGCAGGGTCCCTGCTGAGCAGGGAGCCCAACATGGGTCCGATCTCAGGACCCTGGGGTTCATGACCTGAGATAAAGGCAGACACTTAACCAACTGAGCCACCAAGATGCCCCTGAAGTAGTTATTTTTTAAATCAGAAATGATATCTATTATCATTTTGGTAAAGCTTGACTCACAATAATTAAATTTTGGTCTCCTTACTAATTGGTAAAGTGGATATCAATTGAAATTACAGATTTACTGATGTTTTAAGAAAAAAAAAAACAAGATTTTATTTATTTATTTATTTGTCAGAGAGAAAGAGAATAAGTAGGCAGGCAGAGGGAGAAGGAGACTTTCCTGCTGGCAGGGAGCCCGGTATGGAACTCAATCCTAGGACCCTGAGATCATGACCTGAGCCGAAGGCAGACGCTTAACCAACTGAGCCACCCATGCATCCCAAAAAATGCTTTTTTAATAGCCATGAATTAAAAGATTTTAAACATTCATAAACTAAAAATTCCTCTGAAAGCAATCAATACATTATACTAAGAAGTTAGCTTAATACTTTCTCTGTCCCTGAAAAGAAGTGACTACATATTTGTAATTAACAACTGAGCAGATGCCATATTGCCTTGTGTATTAAAACAAAAACTTCAAAGGAATATTTTTCCATTAATCTTGTAATTTAATGCAACAAGACACTGCAATAATTTAAATAAATTTTAAGAAGTATTTGTTTTATATTTTTATTTTTATTTTTTTATTAAAGATTTTATTTATTTATTTGAGAGAGAGAGAGAGAGAGTATGAGAGGAGAGAGGTAAGTGGGAGAAGCAGACTCCCTGCCGAGTCGGGAGCCCGATGCGGGGCTCCATACCGAGACTCCAGGATCATTACCTGAGCCGAAGGCAGTTGCTTAACCAACTGAGCCACCCAGGCGCCCCTGTTTTATATTTTTAAATTGAGTATTTTGAAATAGAAGGTACAGATGAACCATGAGAGACCATGGACTCTGAAAAACAGTCTGGGGGTATTGAAGTTGAGTGAGCCTAGTGGTGGGTATTATGGAGGGCATGTATTGCGTGGAGCACTGGGTGTGGTGCATAAACAATGAATCCCGGTACTGAAAAGAAATTTAAAAAAATTTTTTTTAATTAAAAAAAAAAAGAGAATGGACCTCAGGTCTGAGAAGAGTGCTATAAATAAGGATCCTCTCCAAATGTTTCAAATTACTTTCTTGTTCCATTGGTAAGGCATATTAATGTATATTTATACTGAAGTACATTCAATTTTCCGAGTTACTTTTTAGACAAATGATTATTGTTGAGAAAACATAAAGAGGTTTTTCTGAACCTTCCCACTTTTAGAGAAATTTTCTCAGTTTAAAACCTGGAAAAGTGTTTAATGATAGCTCTTGTCTTCTCTTACTTTGGAATTCTGCATAACTTCAGTTTAGTCTTATAATCATTGGTATAATTAAAAGGGAATTCCAACATTCAAGTGAGGTAGAAAAGTACCTTTGCTCTGCCATCTGTTATGTCTCAGTCATTCTTCTTTTTTTTTTTTAAAGATTATTTATTTATTTATTTGAGAGAGAATGAGTGAGAGAGAGCATGAGAGAGGAGAAGGTCAGAGAAGGGGAGTCGGAGAAGCGGACTCCCCAAGGAGCTGGGAGCCCGATGCGGGATTCGATCCCGGAAGTCCGGGATCATGCACAGTCATTATTCTTAATGTCAAATAACTGAAAGATCATCACTGAAGCCAGGAATAAGACACATAAGTCTAATATCACTCCACTAATTTATCCAGTCATTCATGTAACAAAAATATATTTTGTGGAATATAGTTTCCTTATTCCATGGAACTGTTTTGGAAATTCTAGAACTAACACAAAGCAGGTAATTCATATTATAAGATTAATTTTGGAAATTGGGTACCAAAATATTTGCAGATACTTTAGTCATCTACCCACAAAACTCAAAAGAATGAGTCAAACACTATTACAAAGGTTAGGAAGTTTAAAATGACAACTCAAGTAAGCAATATTAAAATTTTTATTGATAAAATTATATCCTAATTATCTGTTTTCTCTTTATTTTTTATATTTTGAATCTTTTATATAATGGAGAACTTCAAAATATAAAAAAGTACTCATACTGTAATAAATCCTTATCTGCATCAAATTAAAATCTATTTTGTCCCACTTATATCCCCACACATCCTTTCCCCATATTGTAAGGGAGTTTATCTGTTTATTCACAAAAAAATTAATACATATTTTTAAAGATTACTCCTTTTAATTAGCTGAATTGCAAACAGCATTATCACACTTGAAAAAAATTCTCAATAGACCAAATATTCAGTTAGTCAGATAACCAAAATCAGAAAATATTTCAAAGTTCTCTTTTGTATAGTGAACATAATTTTCATATTTAATTTTCACCTTCAGTTTTTCTGTATATTCACCTGCAAGTCTACTTGTTATTCAGATATTTCCCTCCATAACTTAGTTTACAAATTGTAACTTAATTATTCAATATACTCAATAAATAAGAAGTAGTAATTGACCACAATTGCAAAAACTGCAGGAGATACTTTGTAGGAAAAGATAATCAAGTCACAGATTTTAGCCTCTAGAAATAAACAGTATTTGTGATTGCTGTATGTAACTTGGGGCAAGGCCTTCCAACTGATTTTCAGAGAACACTGTCCTAATTTACAATTTCTTTGGCATTCATATAACTCCTTCTGAATCTTCTTCCAGAAGTTTTTGCTATTCCTCATTCTAAAGTGATATACATATATTTTTTTTTCCTGGAGCTAGAAATGTATGACTGTAGTTGTATAGTACTTCCAAAAGTGGCATTCAGAGAAAAAAGATACTGATGCAACAAGAGGTGTACATCTTGTGCTAAGCTCTGCAGCATTTAGGATTTGAAAATACTCTCCCTTACGGTTTCTGGTGATGTTAGATTTCAGATGCAGAAAACTGTGATAGACAATGTGTCTTATAACCTCCTCTAGGCTGCAGTTGATAGAGTTTAGTTCACCCCCCTAAATAGTTTGAATTACATTTTCCAAATACTTTTTTTTTGTATTTCCTATAATGGGCAAATCATCTGTGAATTATTAGTTTTTTCCCCACTCCTCCCACTCCTGTAAATGTAAGAACTAGACTTTATTTCCATCAGCTGTCCACTGAGTATGGATAATTTATAAGGCATTTTTTTTTCTATATAGCTACTTGTGTCACAATACTGTTTTGATATAGGAGATATTCATAAAAATGTATAATAATACAGGGTTCTGTATAATAAATGTATCTACACTGGTTTGACATTTCAAAAAATTTAAATAACTTTGGTATTATTTAACAAATTGAAGGATTATAATTTAAAGTTAATATACAGAGTTCATTGATTAATGAATTTTCAATAAATATTATTAAAACATTGGGGTTTTATTCATTGAAAAAGTAACAATTCCCTGAAAGCAGCCCAGTTTTGTTGCTCAAAATGACCATCATGTACAGCATTCAGATGTTTAAATATCCACATACAGTTTATCAAACATTTTTTTAGTGTTCACTTAGTACTATGACACTTAATCCTTGTAAAAATTTCACAACCACACTGAAGAGGCCAATGGACAAATATAACTAATAATATAAATCAGTATATTCAAGATATGTGTACTGGATTTGGGGAGTGCATTAGGGTGCACGTGCCCCTTCGGATCACTACACTTGTAACTTTAGGGTAAATACCCAGTAGTGCAATAGCTGGGTCATAGGGTAGCTCTATTTTCAACTTTTTGAGTTGAAACCACCAACAGTTATTTTATGATTTTATGTTGACATTTTTTTCTCTATCAAACATTTGCCAGTCATGGATGCAGAGAAAAGGGAACCCTCCTACACTGTTGGTGGGAATGCAAGCTGGTCCAGCCACTCTGGAAAACAGCAAGGAGGTTCCTCAAAAAGTTGAAAATAGAGCTACCCTATGACCCAGCAATCGCACTACTGGATATTTACCCTAAGGATACAAATGTAGTGACCCAAAGGGGCACATGCACCCAAATTTTTATAGCAGCAGTGTCCACAATAGCCAAACTGTGGAAAGAACCTAGATGCCCATCAACAGATGAATGGATAAAGAAGGTGTGGTCTATATATACAATGGAATACCATGCAGCCATTAAAAGAAATGAAATATTGCCATTTGCAATAATGTGGATGGAACTAGAGGGTATTATGCTGTGCAAAATAAGTCAATCAGAGAAAGACAATTATCCTATCTCTCTGATATGGGAATTTGAGAGGCAGGGCGGGAGTGTGGTGGAGGGTAGGGAAAGAAAAAAAAAAATGAAACAAGATGGGATCGGGAGGGAGACAAACCATAAGAGACTCTTACTGTCAAAAAACAAACTGAGGGTTGCTGGGGGGAGAGGGGTAGGGAGAGGGCGGTTGGGTTATGGACATTGGGGAGGGTATGTGATATGGTGAGTGCTGTGAAGTGTGTAAACCTGATGAGTCACAGACCTGTACCCCTGGGGCAAATAATAGATTATACATTGATAAAAATAATTCTTAAAAATTTCCAGTAAATATCCACTGAGTGACCAGATTTAAACCCTGCTTCTATCCCCCGTTCTCTTCTCCTCTTTCTCCATCACCATTGATTCCATGACATTCTCAAATCAATATCTTCTTATCCATCCTACTGACACCAACCTTATAATTTCATACCCAAAACTGCCATAACACTCTCCCAATCAATCTATGTTGTGGAAGTCCCCATCCCAAATATTCATATATGTACACATTAAATTTTCTCCAAAAGCACTTTATTAAGAATTTTACTAACATATGTACAAATAATTTCAATATATTTAGAATTTAAGGAATTTCCTCCTCTGACTCCAAGTACAGTGGTACCACATTGTGCATATCTCCAACTTATCGAACTCTTCTGATGGGCACCTGGGTGGCTCAGTCAGTTGCGCAGCTGACTTGGACCCAGATCAGGATCTCAGGATCCTGGGATCATCATTTTCAGTTTTTGTGCTCAGCAGGGAGTCTGCCTGTCCCTCTGTCCCTCTCCCTGTTTGAGCTCTCTCTCTTTTCCAAATAAATAATTTTTTTTTTAAAAAAAGAACTCTATTGAATGCCATGAAAAAAAAACAAAGAGAAAACCCCTGCCATTCTACCCACAGAGTAAGTAAGAATGATTACAGGGAGGATGACTCACATCTTGCCAATCCTCAGTGTTCTCAGTTTGTGCTTTTTCCAGGCAAAAGCATATCTTAATAGGAAACAAAATTCCAAAGTTTTAATAAATGTGTTTGTAAAACATATCCTCTAAACTCATGCCAACCATTTTATTAGAAGCTGTACAGTAAAATAGTTGTCAAAGACTATTTCTTTCAATAAAGTTTTTATAATCTTTTTAGATTTACAGAAAAGTTGTGGAGATAGCATAGAGAATTCTCATATACACCTACCCCCCCGACACACACACAGTTTCCCCTACTGTTAACATCTTACATTAGTATGGTACTTTGGTCACAATTAATGAATCAAATTGATACATTAGTATTAACTAAAGTCAATACAGTATTCATATTCCTTTAGTTCTTACCAAAGTGTTTGTATTGGTCCAGGATCCCATCCAGGATACCATACTAAATTTATTTGTCAGATCCCCTTAAGCTTCTCTTGGCTATCATAATTCTTCAGACTTTCCTTGTTTTTAATGACTTTAACAGTTTTGAGGAATATTAATCGGGGATTTTGTGGAGTGTTTCTCAATTTAGACTTGTCTGATAATTTTCTATTATTGGGCTAAGGTTATTTTTTATGAGATTGGGAAAAGTGTGAAGAAGACCACAGAGGTAACGTGCTATCCCCATTTCATTATACATTTTCCTTTTTTGGTATTGTTTTTGTTTGTCTGTTTGTTGTTGTTTTGTTTTCTTTTTTTGTTTGTTTGTTTCTAAGTTCTCTTAGAAAATTTAAATTACACAATACAGTGTTATTAATTATAATTACCAAGTTATACAGTAGATCATCAGATATTTTTCATTTTATAACTGAAAGTTTGTATGAAGGGTAATTTCTGATTTGCTATTTTTTGTTTCATACATTAGAAGACTAACATCAGTACAAGTCCAACTAATCATGGTGAAAATCTCATTTTTAGCAACTCTGGTTAGCATTTTTTTTCAGAAATATAGTAATGAAAATATTGTAGGTTCCTAAGGAGAATAATATGGTTCAACATAATCTTTTTCATTTCATTTATGTATAGGTGAAAATGATTAGCTTGTAGTTTAAAAGAGGAGTATGTCTTGCAAATGAAGAATTAAATTGTTGGGACACCTGAGTGGCTCAGTAGATTAATCCTCTGCCTTCGGCTCAGGTTCTGATGCCAGGATCTTGGGATTAAGCATTGGACTCTCTGCTCAGCAGGGAGCCTGCTTCCCTTCCTCTCTCTCTGCCTGCCTACTTGTGATCTTTCTCTCTCTGTGTCAAATAAATAAATAAATAAATAAGAATTAAATTGTCTTTTATTTACATGAAATGAAGCCACGATATATAAATAATCATTTAAAGATTATAGTTCCAATCTTACATATCTATAAGTACCCTGAGTTTGTAGTAAATGTCCATTCCTGTTTCCCACTCTCAAAGATTTTGATACAGAATAACAGGGTGGTGGTCAGATCCATACAACTTAACAGTCCATGGAATTCTGATGGTTCAGCATATAATATTTGAGAAACAATCTTATAAAAAAAAAACACAGCTAAATCTCTCGCTGTCTAACTCCCATTCTTCTAGTAATAGAATATCCCTCATCATCCACATTCACATTTTAATAGGTCTGATAACTAGTAGGCTACATATGGCCATATGACTAAGCTCTTGCTACAGAAGTGAAAGTAGAAATAAAGTATTCAATTTTTTGTCACTTCCTTAAAAGCTAAGTACTTTGTATTTCATTTCACAGTCTGGAATATGGTCTTGCTGCTGGTAAGCCGCATTTAACTAAGGAAAGCTAGAAAACTAAGGGGATATTGAACAAAGAAATAGATCTTCCTGGGTATTCTGAACCACCTGCAGTACTTTGTGCTGTTCTGTAAGAGTCTCTGTATTTTATTGCCTGGTTTGTCACAGCAGCTTAGCCAATACTTTAATAACAATTTTGAGGAAATGAGCCAATTCCTACCAAGTCATATTATGCATATTTGTTAATATTTCAGTTTTAGAGTAACCATATATCCTAGTCTGACCAGAGCTTTCTTTCATCTTCAAAAGTGGCCTTGTTGAAATAACAAGTTAGATAGCCACCTTAGTTTTAAGGAACTTGGATTGATCAATGATATATCAGAAATTTAAAAGGATTCTACTGAAGGCTAAATTCAAATTCAGGTATAGTTTAAAATTATGGTGACTTTACAAGATTTAAGCAGAAGGATAGAATAATCTATACTAATATTATTTTACTACTATGTACATGTAATATTATAATCCATGTTTGATTAGAGGGTAAAAAAGATAAACAGGCAAATCTAGTCTGGAATGATTTACTTCTTTATTTCTATTCAAATCATTTCACAGCCTCTCCAATCCCCTCTGGCATCTAAAAATCAATGAGCCAGGAATTCTACAGTCCATTGACAAGTGCCTATCACTCTTCCAAATTCCTGAATAAGTGAAATGATTTAATTCATTTAAATTTATTGCCCAGGGAATATCAGAGGTGACAGATACTTTTCTCAACAGTGATTTACACTGAGAAGGAAATAAAAATCCTGACTATATTTTAATTAAGTGAATGCACCACTAAATCCAAGACATTTCCCCTGCAATTTCTTTAAGGAGCAAAAGTGCTCTTAGCCTGTTTTTTTGTTTTTTGTTTCTATTTGGTAGCATAAATTTTTGCCACTTCTTTTCCTTGCCTTAATGGGGTTGATATCCCTAAAGATTCCTGCCTCAGAAACTGATCAATCTCTGGTTATTAAAGCTCTTTACTGACATTGCAGAAAACCGGTTGGGATCTCTTCATTACCCTTAAGATGGGAAGCTTTATAAGTACAACTAAACAACTCTAACACCATCGTCAGGGCATATTAACAATACAAGCTTTTACAGCATTTTAAGATTAATATTTTCTTCATTCAGATATGTTTTCATCAGAGAGATTTGCAGGTCTATATACATCCATCTTAATAATACTCAAAACTGCTAACATAAGCCCTGGGAATATTATGCAATTGGAGCTTGTTTTCAGTAACTTCTTCCTATTA
>PISX010028619.1:0-21242 GCA_004024625.1 Mellivora capensis | reverse complement strand
GGTCCATATACACTATGGAGTATTATGCCTCCATCAGAAAGGACGAATACCCGACTTTTGTAGCAACATGGACGGGACTGGAAGAGATTATGCTGAGTGAAATAAGTCAAGCAGAGAGAGTCAATTATCATATGGTTTCACTTATTTGTGGAGCATAACAAATAACACGGAGGACATGGGGAGATGGAGAGGAGAAGGGTGTTGAGGGAAATTTTGGGGGAGATGAACCATGAGAGACTATGGACTCTGAAAAATAACCTGAGGGTTTTGAAGGGGTGAGGGGGGTGGGAGGTTGGGGGAGCCTGGTGGTGGGTATTATGGAGGGCACTCACTGCATGGAGCACTGGGTGTGGTGTAAAACTATGAATTCTGTTATGCTGAAAAATAATTAAAAAAATTTAAAAACAAAAACAAAAACAAAAAACAAATTATTCCTGGAGGAAGACAACATTAGCCAGAGCTGAAAACTGTCTTTACACTTGTTCATACACAATGATCAACAACGAATCTACAATTCTTCATACACAATGAACAGCATTCAATCAAATACTATCAGAAGATATATCAGGGAATAAGACGAAATTATTAAAAAAGAGGAGAGAGAGAGGAAAAGAAGGAAAGAGTAGGAGAGGAGGGAGAAAGAAATAGAGTTACATAAGATCCAGAGCTTATAGTTATCAAAAACAGACTTATAGTTATCAGTAACATAAATATCATAAGTGTAATTAGTATATTCAGAAATTAGATGAGAAGGATTTTAGAAAAGAACAAGAAAGTATAAAAAAGAACAAAATGAAAGTTTTAGAACCCAAAATACAAAACTGTCCTTAAAAATTCAACTATTGTGTTCAGTAGCATATTAGATACAGCTGAAGAAAGAATTAGTGGAATGGAAAATATGCCAGAATAACATAACCAGAGTTTATATGAGACTTACGTAACACAATGAAAAGCTCTAATATGGATGTAACCGGATCCCACAAATCAGAGCACAGAAAGAATAGAACAGAAATAGGTTTTGAACAGGTAACAGATGAACATTTTCCAAAACTAATAACAGGCATCAAGTTACATATTAAAGAATTAAAAGCACAATAAAAACTAAGAAAATTACAACCATGTACAGAGTTACACTGTTGAAAACCAAATACAAATAACCTTTTCACAAGAGGTTAAAAACATATTGCACTCAAAGGTGCAAAAATCAGACCAATAACTGATTAATCAACTACAAAATATGAGATCAGAAAACAACAGAATTCCAAGTGCTGAAAAACAAAAACCTGCCAACTTAAAATTTAACCTAGTAAAATGAAGAAAAATAAAGACATTTCCAGGCACAGGAAAGCTGTAAGAATGTATCATCAGCAGACCCTCCTAAAGGAAATATACAGATAGAATTATGGAGATGTAGGAAGGGGGAAAAGAGCAATAGAAAGAGTAAATACTCTTTGCCAAACATGTTGGCAAAAATGTGGAGAAAAGAGAACACTTGTGCACTGTTGGTGCAAATTTAAAATGATGTATCCACTTGGAAAACTGTATTCAGATTCCTCATAAAAGTAAAACAGAGATTCCACATGATCCAGCAATACCACTTCTGGTTAGGTATCCAAAGGAATCAGGACCTTGAAGAGATATCTGCACTGTCATGTTCGTTGTAGCATTATTCACGATAGCCAAGACATAAAAACAATCCAAATATCCACAGAAAGATAAATGGATAAACAAAAAGAGTTACATACCTAAAATAAAGTATCACACAAACTTTAAAAAGAAGAGAATCCTAAGACTTGCAATAACATGGATAAAAACTGAACATACTATGTAAAGTGAAATAAGGCAGTCTAAGAAAGACAAATACTATATGATTCTACTTATATCAAGAACCTATATTATAGAAACAGAGGATAGAATGGTCATTGCCAGATCCTAAACGGAACGAGAAATGGGGAAATTTTAATGATGAAAAGTTTCAATTATTTAAGATGAATAGCACTAGAAATCCATTGTACAACACAGTATCTATATTTAACAATGTAGTATGATATGCTTAAAAATATGTTAAAGAGAGTAGATCTTATGTTAAGTGTTCTTATCTCCCCTGCTACACATACACATAAAAGAGAAACAAACAAAGAATCTTTTCGAGATGATGGGTGTGTTTATTTCCTAGATTGTGCTGGTAATATCACAAGTGTATTGATATGCCCAAACTTCTTAAAATGCATACATTAAACATGTGTAGGTTTTTGGTATATCAATTATGCCTCAATAAAGCTGTTAAAATATCACCTCTCACACTTCAAACTCCTTCTTCAATAACTTCTTCACAAATCCCCATTGAAATTAGATATTAATACTGATGTGAACAAGCAAAAGAATAAATCTTCTAGAATATTACATAGTTGAGTGTCTTTGCAAACAAGGAATAGTCAACGTTTTCTTTAACAGGACACAAAAATCACTGACCAAAAGAATAAAGTTTGATAATTTGCACTGATGTAAAATTAGATCTAATCAAAAGAGAACTTTATAAAATGACACACCAAGAAAATAAGTGGGAGAAGTTATTTGACGTATGTAAAACCCACAAAAGACTTGTAACTTAAAAACTTACAGCACTTCTAAAAACCAATAAAACAAAGAGATAATGGGAAAAAAAAGGTGAACATGAATGGTCATTCACAAAGGGATATGTCCAAATAGCCAATAAACATGAAGAGTTATGAAATTTCATTAGTCATTAGGGAATTGCTAATTTGAGCCACAATAGTTGAGGCAGAAAAAATTGACAACACCAGCATATCCTTGGGCAAAAGAGCTAGCTATCAAGAAATTTTCTACTTATATTAATTTCCAAAACTTTCTGATGTTGGAAGTTAGGCTAGTTGTTACATTTAGGAAGGAGATAGGGAGATACAGTTACAAAGGGACACAAAGAGATCTCTGAGATCCTAGCATTGTTTCATTTCTTAACCTGTGGTGGTTACACTGACATTTTCACTCTGTTATAATTCATCAAATTGTACACATACCACTTGGGCTTTTTCTGTAGGCAATATATATTTTAATGAAAATATTTTGAGGGGAAATTATTTGTACCTATAAAAAAACAAATTTAGTCAGTATAAAAAACAAAATATTTGAAAAAAATATAAGGTATAGAATCTTATGACTAAACTGTTTCCTGGTTGATTTAAATCACCTGCATTTCCCTGTCATCAGAGATATGAATATTATTCCACTAAGAAGGAAGATAACCTATGCCCCACTTCTCTATCCCCTGAAGATTATTATATTACCATTACTATATGTATATATATAACATTTATATTCCCCCTTTAATCACAGGGTTTGCAGTTGTTAGCCCTTGTTTCATATGAAAATGATTGTGCTAAGAATCCATCTCTTTATTGTGGTTTTGCTTGTCAACTTTCATGTTGGTTGGCATTTATTCCCAACAGGTATTTTTCAAGGTATATGCTGTAAGTTCTTAATTATTGAATGTTTAAGAATGTGTTTCTTGATTTGATTCTTGAAAATGGACATGCTGGGTAAGCCTTTCATTAGAATTTTAGGTATCTATTTATTATCCCATCTTTGAATGTGGCAGAGAAGAAGTGTAAGACCAACATAATACTATATTCAGATGTCCACATAATAACTTCTTTATCCTTAAAGTCTAGTGACTTTACAAGTTATCTCTGATGTTCATTATTCTGTATCACTGAAACTTTTATTCTCTCTTCATCTATATCAGGGAAGTTTTGCTCAATGTATTTAAAACATACTTTCTTTTTTTAAACATTGAAACATTTTTTAAACATTTTTTAAACATTTCTTTTTTTAAGCATACTTTCTTTTTGAGCCACAATAGTTTTGTTCTAGAATACCAGATGTCAATTATGCTTTGTCCATAGCACCATTTTTTTCTCTTACATTTGTAAGCATTATGTTTTCTATTCTACTTTGTTTGAATTTCTCAAGCCTATCCTACAGATCTGTTTCCAATGCTGTGTAATCTCTTTTTTATTGCTTTTGATGCATTATTCTTTTCTGTAATAATTAAATTTTATGTTTCTTTTATAAGAGTTCTGCCAACTCATAAAAAATTTATTGAGCAACACATCATACATAAAATATCAGTGTAACATATAAATACACAATATAAATAATAATAATGATAATAAAAACAACTAAATACCAATCATTTCACTTGAAAATAGATCCAAACAACCTCTGGAGAACTTTGTGTACCTCTTTTTTCTCATTCGTCCTATTAGATAACCTAATTCATTCTCTTGCTTTTGAATTTTAAATTGTAATGTTTTAAAATGCATCTATTCATTTATGATTTATACATTTTGGGGTCTTAATTTAGGGCCCCTCTTTACTCTGGGGTCAATTAATAGAGTAAACAAATGTTATAATCTGCAGAATATCCAGAAGATTAGGTTGTCTTCAGTCTTTATTGGGACAGAGAGCTGTAGTCAGTGAGGCAAGACACAACTTTGCAGCAAGACAATGAATACATATTGTTATCTATTTCAAAAGAATATGACATTCTGATTCTCTTTCTGGTTAAACTGAAAACAATGAATTTACCACGTTAATAGCCATGCATGAATTTAAGAGTCTGTGTTAATCTGCTGAAACATTATGCTCGTACAACATCTGTGATTATGGATCCAACTTTGTTAAGTTTCTGGTAGTCCAACATTATCTACTATATACTTGCTGCTTTTTTAGGGGCCAGAGTAGTGAATCATATGGAAATATTGTTTATTTACTATAAGATTTACTATAACAATAAGAGAGCAATATACGTTATATAACTTATACATAATATCGTATGTAGATATTATAAGCCATCTTATAAAATTTATAAAAATATATAAATTATATTTATAAATATAAATTACAAAATTTATAGAAATATAAATATATGCTGATATAGTCTAAATAAATGTACATTTCTCATTTTTATTAACTAAAATATTGTCAGCTTTTTTGAAATATAACTGATATATAACATTATGTAAGTTTAAGGCAAACAATGTATCGATTTTATATTCTTTTATTGTAACATGATTACCAACATGGTGTTAGTTAATATCTCTATCACATCACATAATTTCTTTTTTCTGGTGAGAACACTTAAGATTTACCCTCTTAACAACTTTCAAGTATATAATACATTATTGGTAAGTATAACCAAAATGTTGTGCCTTAGATACCCAAAACTCATTAATCTTCTAATTGGAAGTTTGTACCCTTTAATCAACATTTCCTCATTTCCCCAGTCCCCTAATCTCTGGAAATCACCATTCTATTCTCTGTTTTTATGAATATGGCTTTTTTAGATTCCACATTTAAGTGAGATTATGTAATATTTGTCTTTTTCTGTCTGACTTATTTCACTTAGCATAATGCCTTCAGGATCTATTCATGTTGCTGCAAATAGAGAAATTCTTTTTTCTTATTGCTGAATAATATTGCATATATATATATTTCCATTCACTCATTCATATATATATTCGCTTATATATTGCATAATGTATATATACATTATACATATGAATATATATTCCAATATATATATTCATTCGTTCATATATATATCCATTCATATGTATGGATATATATTCATTCATTCCATTCATCTATTGATGGACACTTAGGTTAATTCCATGTCTTGCCACAGTGAATAACGCTGCAAAAAAAACCCCATGGGAATGCAGTTTTGCACTCCAGTTTTGTTCTTCTTTCTCATGATTCCTTTAGTTATAAAGGGTATTTTGTGGTTCCATACAAATTTTAGGATTTCTTTTTCTACTTCTGTGAAAATATCATTTGAATTTTGATAGAGATTACATTGAATCTATAGATGGCTTTGAGTAGTATAGATATTTTTAATATCATTTCTTATGATTCATGAACATGGAATGTTCTTCCATTTGTGTCTTCAGCTTCTTTAATAAAAATATTAGAGTTTTCAGTATTCAGATATTTCACCTCTTTGATGAAAGTTATTCCTAAGTAATCACCATTTTTGATGTTACTATGAATAGATGTTTTTTCTTTTATCTCTATTAGATGTTTTATTGTTAGTGTATAGAAACACAAGTGCTTTCTGTATGTTCACTTTGTATCCTGTACTTTACTGAATGTACTAAGTTCTAACAGTTTTTTTTGGTGGAGCAATTAGAATTTTCTGTATATAAGCTATATGTCTGCAAATAAAGACAAATTTACTTCTTCTCTTCCATTTTTAATGCCTTTTATTTCTTTGTCTCATCTGATTGTTCTGGTTAGGAATTCTAGTACTATGTTAAATTAGAGTGGTGAGAGTAGGTACCTTTATCTTGTTCCTGATCTCAGAGGAAAAAAATTTCAACTTTTCACCATTGCATATGATATTGGGTATGGGGTTGTCATATGTGGCCCTTATAATGTTGGGGTATGTTCCTTCTATACCAACTCATTGAGGGTTTCTATCATGAATGAATGCTGAATTTTGTTAAATGCTTTTTTGCACCTATTGAGACGACCATCTGATTTTTATCTTCATTTTGTTAATATGGCATATCATATTTATTGATTTGCATATGTTGAATTACCTCCATATCCCTGGAATAAACCACATTTGATCATGGTGTATAATCCTTTTAATGTACTGTTAAATTCAGTTTGCTAATATTTTACTGAGAATTTTTACATCTCTATTTATCAGATATGTGTCTGTAGCTTTCTTGCAGTGTTCTTATCTGGCTTTGGTATCAGAATAATTATGGCTTTTAAAATAAATTTGAAGGTGTTCTCGCTTGTTCAATTTTTAGAAAGATAGAAAATTTGTTGTTAATTTTTCTTTAAATGTTTGATAGAATTTACCAATGAAAACACCTAGTCACAGACTTTTGTTGTTGTTGTTGGGAGATTTCTGATTCCTAATTAAATCTCCTTACTAGTACCTGGTCTGTTCATGTTTTCTGTTTATAAGTCAATCTTAATAAGCTGTATGTTTCCAGAAATTTATGTTTCTTCTATCCAGTTTGTCATGTAATCATTTATAGTAGTCTCTTATAATCTAATTTATTTCTTTGGTATCATTTTTAATGTCACCTTTTTCATCTATGATTTAGAGTCTTCCCTGTTTTTTTTTCTTTAGTTTAGCTACAAGTTGATCAATTCTGTTTATTTTTTTAAAAAATTAGCTCTTAGAGTTGCCTGGGTGACTCAGTTGGTTACGCTGCCGACTCCGGGTATCGCTCAGGTCATGATCTCCTGGGATTGAGCTCCGCACTGGGTTCCACATGCTGTGGGGAGACTGCTTTAGGATTCTCTCTCTCCCTCTGCCCTTCCCCCTCACCCCTGCCACATACTCTCTCTAAAGTAAATGAATAAATCTTTTTTTAAAAAAGCTCTTAGTTTTATTCTTTTTCTGGCTTCTTTTTATTTCAGTTTTGATATTTGTTATTTCCTTCCTTCTGCTAACTTTGGAATGATGCTCTTTATTGGCCCATTTGTACTTAGTGACAACTCCCACACAGACTCTATTATTTGTGAATGAATGACAAATTTGTTTGTTGTTGGGTGAGCAGAAAAGGAGAGATGTCTTATGTTGCTATGATGCTAATGTCAGCAACCTAACTTTATAGTTCTAAAGTGCTTAGATTTAAGTATTTTGTTTTAAAGACATAAAATAAGCATGACAGATACACAAATAGGGAACACTTTTTTCAACTCAGAACTACCCATTTTCTTTTCTCATGTTATATCTTCTGAAATCTGGAAGTGTACATGGAATATGTGAATATTTTTCTTCACAAAAAACTGTTACAAAGTCACTGGTGCACATGTTGCTAATAAGAATAGAAGTATAAAAACTTTTATCATAATTCTGTTGGTATAAAAATTTTATTGAAAGTATTTGTTAAATAATATGTTACAAAATGAATTCAGGTTTTCTATAACTAGGTCCATTTTGATTCACATCGGAATATATTCCAATTAACAGTATTGCAAATTTTTATTTAAATAATCTAGTATGCTTCTGATATAAAAGTGACAAGGTAAAAATTGCATAAACTTTAAATTAAACAATAGTACATTTAATGAATAGTAGAAAAAATATGTAATAGTTACCTTACATATTTGAAATTGATTCTTTCAGTTTCACTCATAATATATAAGTTTGCCTTTTGAAAGCTATGTGTTTCAACAGGGATCCCCACTCTCACCACTCTTGCTCAGCATAGTATTAGAAGTCCTAGCAATAGAGATCAGACAACAAAGAGAAATAAAAGGTATTCAAATTGGCAATGAAGAAGTCAAACTTTCTTCACAGATTACATGATACTTTATATGGAAAACCCAAAAGACTCCATCCCCAAACTACTAGAACTCATACAGCAATTCAGTCATGTGGCAGAATGCAAAATCAATGTACAGAAATCAGTTGCTTTCTTATACACTAATAATGAAAATACAGAAAAGGAAATTAGAGAATTGATTCCATTAATTATAGCACCAAGAACCATAAGATACCTTGGAATAAACCTAACCAAAGAGGTAAAGGAACTCAGAATACCCATGGAACATGTACTCAAGGAACTACAGAATACTCATGAAAGAAACTGAAGAAGACACAAAAAAGATGGAAGACCATTTCGTGCTCATGGATTGGAAGAATAAACATCATTAAAATGTCTATACTGCCTAGAGCAATCTATACTTTCAATGTTATTCCGATCAAAATTCCACTGGCATTTTTCAAAGAGCTGGAGCAAGTAATCCTAAAATTTGTATGGATCCAGAACAGACCCTAAATTGCTAAGGAAATGTTGAAAAAGAAAAATAAAACTAGGGGAAATGCGTTGCCTGATTTCAAGCTTTACTACAAAGTTGTAATCATCAAGACAGCATGGTACTGGCACAAAAACAGACATATAGACCAGTGGAACAGAGTAGAGAGCCCAGATATGGACCCTCAACTCTATGGTTAAATAATCTTCGACAAAGCAGGAAAAATATACAGTGGAAAAAAGTCTCTTCAATAAATGGATAAAAAATGGGAAAATTGGACAATTGTGTGTAGAAGAATGAAACTCGACCATTCTCTTATACCATACACAAAGATAAACTCGAAATAGATAAAAGACCTCAACGTGAGGCAGGAATCCATCAGAATCCTAGAGAAGAACATAGGCAGTAACCTCTTTGACACTGGCTACAGCAACTTCTTTCAAGATATGTCTCCAAAGGCAAAGGAAACAAAAGCAAAAATGAACTTTTGGGACTTCATCAAGATCAAAAGCTTTTGCACAGCAAAGGAAACAGTCAACAAAACAGAAAGGCAACCCATGGAATGGGAGAAGATATTCACAAATGACAATACAAAGGGCTGATATCCAAGATCTATAAAGAATTCCTCAAACTCAACACACATAAAACAGATAATCATGTCAAAAAAATGGACAGAAGACATGAACAGACACTTCTTCAAAGAAGACATACAAGTGGCTAACAGACACGTGAAAAAATGTTCATCATCACTAGCCATGAGGGAGATTCAAATCAAAACCACATTGAGATACCACCTTACACCAGTTAGAATGGCCAAAATTAACAAGACAGTAAAAAACATGTGTTGGAGAGAATGTGGAGAAAGGGGAACCCTCTTACACTGTTGGTGTGAATGCACGTTGATGCAGCCACTTTGGAAAACAGTGTGGAGATTCCTTAAGAAATTAAAAATAGAGCTACCCTATGACCCTGCAATTGCACTACTGGGTATTTACCCCAAAGATACAGATGCGGTGAAAAGATGGGCCATCTGTATTGCAATGTTCATAGCAGCAATGGCCACGGTTGCCAAACTGTGGAAAGAACCAAGATGTCCTTCAACGGACAAATGGATAAAGAAGATAATGGTCCATATACACTATGGAGTATTATGCCTCCATCAGAAAGGATGAATACCCAACTTTTGTATCAACATGGATGGGACTGGAAGAGATTATGCTGAGTGAAATAAGTTAAGCAGAGAGTCAATTATCATATGATTTTGCTTATTTGTGGAGCATAAGGAATAACATGGAGGACATGGGGAGATGGAGAGGAGAAGTGAGTTGGGGGCAATTGGAGGGGGAGACGAACCATGAGAGACTGTGGACTCTGAGAAACAAGCTGAGGGTTTTGGAGGGGGATGGAAGGTTGGGTGAGCCTGGTGGTGGGTATTATGGAGGGCACGTATTGCATGGAGGACTGGGTGTGGTGCATAAACAATGAATTTTGGAACACTGAAAAGAAATTAAAAAAATAATTTTTTTTAAAAAAGCTATGTGTTTAATATGGAATTTCCACTGAAATTTCCATGAAGAGACTCATGTTCAACACTTTTAAAATATTTTAATAAATGTGAAGCAAAGAAATATGGTAATTGATTTTAACAGTAACCCAAAACTTATTTTACCCTTTAAGGAACATTATGTTTTTTAGTACTGCTTGTTCCTTCCTATTTTTTTTTTTAGTATGCTATAAACAATTGTGACACAGAATTGCATAAATTATTCCCAAGATACTTCTCATATGTTCATTTTTCTCATTTCAATATCACTCTCTAAAAAGTAGTTTGATTATTTTATGACTAACAATCAGTATCAGTTTGGGTTACAAAAGAAAAATTAGTATATTTTAAGCATATATAGAATACCTCTTGCAGCCATAAGTTTTACACCTATCAGTATATGAAGCATACAAGGTACTATTCTAAGCACTTAATGGTAACTCACTAAATTATTCCAACAACTCAATGAACTTGACACTATTAATATTCCCATTTTACAGTTAAAGAAACTGGCATACCATGATTTAGAAACTTGCTCATGGTTTCAACACTTTGAACATTGGCAGTTGGTCTGGAGATTGCATGTTCTTTTCTACTATATGTAACTACTTCTCACAAGAGAGCTCACATTTGTATCACAGTAAAAAATAGAATTATGTATAGAATTATCAAGTGATGGGAATTTTCAAGCATTCTATTTGCAATATATGAAGCTATGATGCTATTGGGATGGAAAGCAAATACTGAATTTGAAGGTACTTTATATTAGAAGATGGAAAGTGTTAGAAAATACAGTGAAAAGTTAAACTTAACCAAAGAAGTAGTGACAGAGCTTCAGTTTTCCAGAAAAATTAGTGAAAGAGTTTGTAATAACAAGTAACAAGAGGTGCTACTACAAAATTAAGTTATTCTGTAATAAAATATAATATAGAAGACAGATAAAATTTTATAGTCATTAAAGCAATTTCAGAAGTATTTGTTATATTTTAGGAACTTAGACTTGTTTTCTGGGTAGTTGTTAAATTTATTTTTAAAAAATGTGAACAAAATTAAAAATTTCGTGTTCAATTTTTACTGTGGTGCTTGCTGTAATGACTCATTATGACATCTGTTGATGAACTAATTAAGTATTCTAACAACTTTGTCTCCATATGTCTTAAGGTGTTTTTCTCCTGAATTTGAAACTTATTTATACATTTCAAATGATCCACTTTGGCTCTTTTAGACAGGATGTATATAAAACATGCATTTGTACTACAGAATGCCAAACACTTCCATAACGTTTTATAACACACAACTTTAAAAGCCATTTGTAAGATGCATGAACTGATATATTTAATTTATCTTCTATCTTTCAAACACAAAGCAGTAACCAATAATATAATCAAAGTTGAATTCAAAGTCCAAAAGGACTTAATAGAATGGAAATATCAAAGAATGAGTGAAGCTAAAGCCCTGGGTCTTCCAGAAGGGGGACAAAGTAGCCTGATATAAACTCTAGAAAATAATTTAAGAGGGGTCAATTAGAAACAGTATTGGAAAAATCACACAGAAACTAGTGTAAAACAAGAAAAACAAAAGTAAAAGAAAAACCACAGACACACACACACACACACACAGAGAGAGAGAGAGAGAGAGAGAAAAGAAAAAGAAAAGAAAAGAAAACCACGTAGGAAGAAAACATGGAGGCATAGTAAGGCTTCTACATTCATGAAACTAGAAATTCAGTAAGAGCAGAATGGAGCAACAATCAGAGCAATTTTCCAGATCAAAAGTGTACTCCAAGTACTCAGCAGAATGATTTAAAATAAATAAATGCGCAGATATATAGTGGTAAAATTGTAGATCATTAGAATAAAGAGAAAATCTTAAAAGGCACCAGAGAGAAACAACCTATTACCAACCATGGCATGACCAATTAAACCAAGAGACATCAGCAAAAATAAATGGTAAAAGACAACGGAATAATAAATTGAAAGTGGTGATTGAAAGTAACTGTAAACCTAGAATTTTATACACAGATAAATTATTATTCATGACTAAATGAAAAATAAAGAAGTTTCATGCTAACAATTACCAGAAAAATTTACCAACCACACAGACTCTGATTAAAAGAACTATCAAATATATACTTCAGCAAGAAGAAAACCAAACAAAAGAAGAAAGCTGTAGGATTCAAGAAACAAATATGAGTTTTAAAATTTACTAAATGCCAGGAGATCTCATTAACAGTTCACTATAAATGTTAAGTAAAAACTTATACTTTAAAATAGGGATCTAAAGTTAATAGCCCATGCAGTCATGGTGAGATTGGAGAGGTATCTTCATTTAGTAATGAAAGTATTGCATCTTTTCAAGTTTGGAAGAGGGAATGAATACTGAATATCTTTGATGTTTTCAAGAGAAAAAAATGTGGGGATAGAAAAAGAGATTTAAAGTAAAATTTTAAAAATGGTAAATGGAAAATGATATGACTAAGTCCAAATACTTCAGAAATCATAGCTATAAAATTTATGTACAAATATTGAAAGACACACTGGATTTTTAAAATCCCCATTATGATACTGAAATGAGTAATCAAAACCAAAATTCGCCAGAAAGATTGAAAACAAAATGCAGAAAAAGAAAACATGGGAAAATTTTCCAATTATTTGAGAGCAAGGAACATTTTTATAACTCAAAACCCAGAAAAGAGTGACAAAGTATATAAAAAATTTAAATATCTGCATATCAAAAATATAGTCAAAACAAAATTGGAGAAAAATAATTTCAACTCATACCACAGAAAAATGTTTTAATATTATTGATATATTAGAAGATGCTATTATATACCAGTATATTTATTATTTATATTAATAATTTATATTATTTATATTAATTCTGTAAGATATGTATATCTTACAGAAACACACACCTGTACAGATATCTATAATAATGATTGTGTATACTATTTATAATAGTGAAGATTAAGTATGCAAAATATTCATAAAAAGGAACATTGATACATTGTTATATTTTGATACAATGCAAAATTATGGAGTGGTTGAATTAATTTGGACTTTCAAATTATCATACATATTTCCCCACATATTTTTGTACTCATAATCATTACACAGTGTTTGAATTGCATATAAATTGTACCATCCTTTTCTAACCTGCTTTTTATTTTTACCAATAGGGTTTCACAGACTTGCCTATATTATTTCATGTAGCCCAAGTTTATTCATGTTCACTGCTCTTGAATATTTTATTAGAATTGGATCATAAACAATTCTCATTTTTCTAGACTTGGCTACAAATGACTGAAAAAATAAACTAAGCATTGGAATATATTTTTTTAGAATTTCCTTCATGATCATCTCTTTTTGAGTAAAAATGAAGTCAATTTTCATGATCACTATGGGACTCCAGAAATTTGTGCCAGCACTATTAACCAGATGTGTTTCCCAAAATATGAATGGAGTCACACCAAGCAAGCATTGTCTCCCTCCCCACTCCTTGTTCCAATGTGCAGTCTGAAATGTGAGATGAAAATTCCCTAACCAATTGAGGGGGGGCCCCCATCCAGCTTCTAATCTCCTAACTCTGACATCTACATTCTGCACTCTAAAGGCAGACAACCATCCTAATATACCACAACTCAAGGTATTCCAGATACAGAAACAGTTCCAAAACCTGGTGAGTTCAGGATAGATGCTAAGGAGGGACTAAAGAAACGATAAGGCATGTTATGTTTGTACTCTTCAACCGAAAATGCAGAATTAGGTAAAAAATTCTTTTGAGATATAAAATTTCTAATTTTATCATTGATACCTTGAGTAATATTTAATAGCAATTTGTGTCATTTGATGAATTTTGTTTTAAATCAGGGTGAATTCTTTGTTTTGTTTTTATTTCAATTCCAGTTAGTTAATATACAGTGTAATATTTGAAATTGTATTTTTATTATATAATTCTTTGTTATCTAACGAAGTGCTACTTTGGCCAAATGTAAATAGCTGTCTACTGATAGCATTTCCAGCACATTACAAATATATATTTCATACATATATTTGTATATTTATACACTTATATTTCAATATAGAATGCTTCATAGTCCAAAATAAGATTTGGGTTGTTTTTTTTTTTAATCATTGGAATGGGTGGGGTTGTTTTATGAAATTTTAAAGAAAAGAATCATCACTTTATTAAAAGATGATTTTCTTGTAGTAACAGACTGCTATGCATTGCCTCTTCCTATTAGTTTTCTTTGATTGCTCATGTCTGAGGATGTGATACATTTAACAAAACTAGGGCAGTTTAAGCGCAAAGGGCTCCCACAACACTATACACATACTGATTGCCCCTATCAAAAAAAGGGTAGAAATTTAAATATATCTTCAAGAATCCCTTTTCATCTGCTATTAAAAAATCTCCACAGGTATTCCTTGATGTTTATCATGTATGAACATTTAAATATCACAATAATATAACCAAATGGACTGTTTAGGCATTGGACTTTTATGGGGAAAACATACTTATTTAAATTAAATTTCCTTATAAGCTCATTTCACATAAAACCTTAAAACTTTTTTTAAAGCATGAAACTATTTATTTATTTATTTGACAGAGAGAGAGAGAGAGAGAGACAGTGAGAAAGGGAACACAAGCAGGGGAGTGGGAGTGAGAGAAGCAGGCTTCCTGTTGAGCAGGAACCTGATGCTAGGGCTCTATCCCAGGACCCCTGGGATCATGACCTGAGCGGAAGACAAACACTTAATGACTGAGCCACCCAGGTGCCCCAAACCTTAAAACTTTTTGAGAACAAAATGCACTTTTAAAAATGTCATTCTGAAATAGTTATTATTGCATTTAGAAAATTTGATTTGCATCCGGGAAATTATTTTTTTTTAGTTAATAAATGATGTAAATGTATACTAACATGTGCCCACTAAGATTAGTAAACAACATATACTGAAAAAAGCCTATCTCTCATTTTTTTTAAAGATTTTATTTATTTATTCAAGAGAAAGAGGGAGAGAGAGGCAGAGGCAGAGGGAGAAGCATACTCCTCGTAGAGTGGGAGGCCCTCGCAGGGCTTGATCTCAGCACTCTGGGATCATGACCAGAGTCAAAGGCAGATGTTTAACTGACTGAACCACCCAGGTGCCCCTGTAAAGAGCTTCTTATGTCAGCTTGTTTTTCAGTGTGCTTTATTCAGATAAAACTTCAACAGTGGGGGTGCCTGGATGGCTCAGTGGGTTAAGCCTCTGCCTTCGGCTCAGGTCATGATCCCAGGGTCCTGGGATCGAGCCCCACATCGAGCCACACATCGGGCTCTCTGCTCAGCGGGGAGCCTGCCCCCCCCACCTGCTTGTGATCTGTCAAATAAGTGAATAAAATCTTTTAAAAAACAAAACAAAAACAAAAATTTCAACAGTGTGTGAGGACACTTTTTCCATTACTAGTGCTAAAGACTGTAAATCTTAAACATTTTTGGCAATCTCATCGGTGAAATGTAGTATCTCGAAATAAAATACCAATTACTTGGTATTTCTTTGGTGATAATTACTCTTTATGCATGTCTACTGGAGGAATTTATTTCTCCTGAAATATGTCTATTTATATCCCTGCTATTTTTTATATTCTTACTAATATAAAGGGACTACTTGTATGTAAGGAGTATATATATATAATATATATATATTATATATATATATATAGCCCTTTACTATGTTATTATCTTAATACAACTTTAACATGTCTTAAATATTTTCTTCATCTGTTTTAAACTTGTATGTGATAGCAATTATGGTGACCTTCTTTGGGGTATCTGGGTTTTGTTTCATGGTTTTATAGGTCTTTACCCCAGTTTTCTTCTACTAATAGCTGCAATATATATATTTTTTACTTATTATCTATCTAATCTATCTATCCATCTATCATCTATCTATCTATCCATCCAACTATCCATCCATGGCTGGTTCTGATTTGTATCCCTTTGCTAAAACAAAATTGTAAATATGAGTCTACTCATACTCATACTACTGTTTCCTCTGAGTTTTGTGAATCATTCTAGCAAACTATTAAACCTGAGAAGATACTGGGAACAACCAAATTTGAAGCCAGCTTTTCAGAAGGGAAAGCAGACTGGGGATCCCTGAAGTTGCAACTGATGTCTTAAGTGAGGGTAGTCTTGTGGGGACACTACCCTAATCTGTGAAGTTTAGTCTAACTCTACGCAGTTGATGTCAAAAGTCAATGTGGTTGCAAACAAAGTACAGGGACTTTTCAGGCATACTTCACCTAGCTTTTACTGCAAAGGCAACATTGGCATAACTGTAGTCTATCTGTACTATCCACACCAGGAAATTAACATTGGTACAAAACACAAAGCTAATTCAGATTTAATCTGTTTTACCAGGACATAATTGTGTATATGTGTATATAACTGTATGCAATTTTATCACATATATAACTTCATGTAAACACCATCACAATCCAGATACCTGACTGCTCCATCACCACAAGTCTCCCTCATACTATTCCTTTATGTTCCTTCTCACTCCCCTCTCAATCTCTAAACCTAGGCATATTTCTGTAATCTGTTCATCATCTCTGTAGAGGTGCTATTTCAAGAATGCTAGGAAACAGAATCATACAGTATATAAACTTTTGAGATGGACTTTTTTCACTGAGGAACACCCTTCTGATATCCATTAAAGCTACTGCATGCATCACTAGGTCAATTTTCATTACTGAGTAGTATTTCATAGTTTAGATAAGCCAGTTAGTTTACCTGGTTATTCATCACCTGGAGGGCACTTGACCAATTTCTAGTTTTAGGAGAGGGTATTATGAATAGAGCAGCTGCGAACATTTGTGTACAGATTTTGTTTGAACATAAGTTTTCATTTTTCTTGGATAAATGCCTAAAAGTGCAACTGGGTTGTATGGTAAGTGCACTATTTAATTTGTTTTCGTTTTTCTTATAAGTGAGAAATTTAGGCCTCAAAGAGGTGGAGTGCCTTGCCTGTAGTCAAACAGCCTGCCAGACCCTGTCAAGGGAGAGTAGAGGAAGCCAAATGTATGCTTGGCCTTCACACAAGTTTTGATTTGGGCTACCCTGGCAGGCCTGTCCAGCTGGTGGCACAAGGATGCAAAAACCATTTCTGAAATACCCTAGTGTGTCAGTTTAATGGTCTCCTTGGAGTCTGCTGCCAAAGAGAGTTAAAAGGGAATTGATATTTTAACAAGGTCCACCTTGGTAACCTTACCATATATAATTAACAAGGTCCTTTGGACATGGTCTAAGAGAACTGCCTCTCTTAGTAACAAACAGGGTGTTTTTGAGGGTCATATTCAAAAGGACTCAAATGTGTAGGATCTTATAAATTATAATAGGAAGGACATAGGACATTATCTGTATTCTAGGCAGTGTTCTAGGCATTTTTTATGTTTATTTTCTCTAAACAAATTCTGCTATTATCCAATTTTATAGACAAGGAAACTGAGGCACTGAAGAGCTGAGCAATTTGCCTAAGGTCACATAGCTAGCAAGTATAGAACCAAGCTTTAAACCCAGGTATGTTAGCTCCAGACTTCATGCTTTGACATATTTTTCTCTAGGTGTTGACATGTTTTAATATCTACAATGCAATGGTAATTTGTTGATACGTCTCTTTATCCTATAGTCTCTTCAGTTTTAAAATATCTAAGTGAAAAGCAACCACATAGCCCATGAAGGCTATCTTGTCATGTGGCATGGAAAGCTTCTAGGGGATCCCTGCTACCCTTAGTATGACTTCTGAGGCTCCTAAATTCTGACTCCTGCCTGTCTCCAGCCTCAGCCGATGACTCCCTCCTCTGCTCATCCAACTGTATTTCCCTATGCATATTTAGTTTTAAAAGAAACTGATAAATGATTTTCCAGAATGGCTAAATCATTTTACAGCCCCCTCTAGTGATGAATGAGCGATCTAGTCAGTCTGCATCTTTAAGAGCATTTGGTGTTGCCATTTTATTTCATCTCAGCTTTTCTAAGGGGTGGGTTATTTGGTTTTTATTTATATTTTCCTAATATCTAATAGTGTTGAACATATTCTCATGCGTTTATGTACTGTGTGTATATCCTCTTTGGTAAAATGTCTAATCATTTATCTTTTATCTAACTGGGTATTTTTTAATGCTGAGTTTTGATGGTTCTTAATATATAATAGATACTAGTCTTTTTAATCCATTCTGGCTGTTATAACAGCATGCCATAGACTGAATGGCTCAATAACCAAGAGAAACTTAATTCTTACAGTTCTGAAGTCTGGAAGTCTAACATTGGGGTGTCAGCATGGTCTGGTTCTAGTGATGGCCCTCTTTTGTGTTGTGGACTGTCATCTTCTAGCTCTGTCCTCACATGGTAGGAAGAGGATTAGGGAGTTTAATGGGAGGTCACTTTTATTAGAGCACTAGTCCCATTTATGAGGACTCTAACTTGATGACCAATCACCTGTCAAAGTCCCTACTTCCTGGTGTCATCACATTGGGGATCGGGTAGGTTTCAACATATGAATTTTGTGGGACACAAACATTCAGATAATAGCAAGTCCTCTGCAGGTTGTTTTGTTTGAAAATATTTTCTCTCAGTCTGTAGGGTTGTATTTTTTTTTCATTTTCTTACCAGAATCTCAATTTTTTTCTTTAAATTTTATATTACTTAACTCAATTAATTAATATATAGTGTGTTATTTGTTTCAGAGGTAGAGTTCAAGGATTCATGAGTTGCATATAACACACAGTGTTCATTATATCACATGTCCTCCTTAACACCCATCACCTAGTTACCCCATTCCCAACCCCCATCCCCTCAAGCAACCCTCAATTTGTTTCCTAGAGTCTCTTTATGAGTCTCTTATTTAAGAGTTTAAGAGTCTCTTATGATTTGTCTTCCTCTCTGATTTCATCTTTTTAAAATTTTCCCTCCCTTCCTCTACGATCATCTGTTTTGTTTCTTAAATTCCACAAAGGAGTGAAATCATATAATTGTCTTTCTCTGATTGACTTACTTCACTTAGTATAATACCCTCTAGTTCCATCCATGTTCTTGCAAATGGTTAAGATTTAATTTTTTATGCCTGAGTAATATTCCATTGTGGAGTGTGTGTGTGTGTGTGTGTACCCCATCTTCTTTATCCATTCATCTGTCAATATGGACATCTGGGCTCTTTCCATAGTTTGGCTACTGTGGACAGTACTGCTGTAAACACTGGGGTGCAGGTGCCCCTTTGGATCACTGTTTTTGGATCCATTGGGTAAATACCAAGTAGCGCAATTGCTGGGACATAGGGTAGCTCTATTTTTAACTTTTTGAGGAAACTCCATACTGTTTTCCAGAGTGGGTGTATTACCTTGCATTCCCACCAATGGTGTAAGAGTATTCCCCTTTCTCCGCATCCAACATTTGTTGTTTCCTGACTTTTTAGTTTTAGCTGTTCTGACCGGCATGAGGTAGTATCTCATTCTGGTTTTGACCTGTATTTCCCTGATGCCAAGTGACGTTGAGCATTTTTTCATGTGTCTGGTGGCCATTTGTATATCTTCTTCTCTCTCTCTCTCTTTTTTTTTTAGTTTGAGAGAGAGAGAGAGTGCACAAGTTGGGGGAAGGGCAGAGGGAAAAGCAGACTCCCTGCTAAGCCTGGAGCCCCATGCAGGGCTGGATCCCTGGACCCCGAGATTATGACCTGAGCCCAAGGCAGACAAAGCAGAAGCTTAACTGACTGAGACACCCAGGTGTCTTCTTTTGAGAAATATCTGTTCATGTCTTCTGCCCATTTCTCGATTGGATTATTTGTTTGTTGGGTGTTAAGTTGGTAAGTTTTTTATAGATCTTGGTACTAGCTCTTTATCTGATAAGACATTTGCAAATATCTTCTCCCACTCTTTAGGCTCTTTTAGTTTTGCTGACTGTTTCCTTTGCTGTACAAAAGCTTTTTATCTTGATTAAATCCCAGGAGTGCATATTTGCTTTTGTTTCCCTTGCCTTTGGAGACATGTCTAGCAAGAAGTTGCTAAGGCCAAGGCTGAAGATGTTGCTACCTGTGTTCTCCTCTAGGATTTTGATGAATTCCTGTCTCACGCTGAGGTTTTTCATCCCTTTTGAATTTATTTTTGTGTATGGTGTAAGAAAATGGTCCAGTTTCATTCTTCTGCATGTGGGTGTTCAATTTTCCCAAAAGCATTTGTGGAAGAGACTTTTTTTCCATTGGATATTCTTTCTTGCCCTGTTGAAGATTAGTTGGCCCTAGAGTTGAGGGTCCATTTCTTGCTCTGCTATTCTGTTCCACTGACCTATATGTCCACTTTTGTCCCAGTACTATACTGTCTTGATGATTACAGCTTTGTAGTATTGCTTGAGGTCCAGAATTGTGATGCTCCCAGCTTTGGTTTTCTTTTTCAACATTCCTCGGGCTATTTGGGGTCTTTTCTGGATTCCATATAAATTTAGGATTATTTGTTCCAGCTCTGTGAAAAATGTCAATGTTTTTTTTTTTTTTTGATGAAATGTTCAATTTTATTTGAATATTAGATCTCTATATAATTCATAACTTTTTTTTATTTCTTTTCAGCATAACAGAGTTCATAGTTTTACACCACACCCAGTGCTCCATGCAATGCATGCCCTCCACAATACCCACCACCAGGCTCCCCCAACCTCCCACACCCCACCCCTTCAAAACCCTCAGGTTGTTTTTCAGAGTCCATAGTCTCTCATGGTTCATCTCCCCCCCAATTTCCCTCAACTCCCTTCTCCTCTCCATCTCCCCATGTCCTCCGTGTTATTTGTTATGCTCCACAAATAAGTGAAACCATATGATAATTGACTCTCTCTGCTTGACTTATTTCACTCAGCATAATCTCT
>PISX010028618.1:0-21266 GCA_004024625.1 Mellivora capensis | reverse complement strand
TGTCCATCAACAGATGAATGGATAAAGAAGATGTGGTATATATACACGATGGAATACTATGCAGCCATCAAAAGAAAAGAAATCTTGCCATTCGCAACGACGTGGATGGAACTAGAGGGTATCATGCTTAGTGAAATAAGTCAATCAGAGAAAGACAACTATCATATGATATCCCTGATATGAGGAAGTGGAGATGCAAGATGGGGGACTAGGGGGGTAGAAAAAGAAGAAAAGAAACAAGATGGGATTGGGAGGGAGACAAACCATAAGTGACTCTTAATCTCACAAAACAAGCTGAGGTTTGCTGCGGGGAGGGGGATTGGGAGAGGGGAGTGGGATAATGGACACTGGGGAGGGTATGTGCTATGGTTAGTGCTGTGAAGTGTGTAAACCTGGCAATTCACAGACATGTACCCCTGGGGATAAAATTATGTTTATAAAAAATAAAAATTAAAAAAAAAAAAAGAAAGGATGAATACCCAACTTCTGTAGCAACATGGACGGTACTGGAGGAGATTACGCTGAGTGAAATAAGTCAAGCAGAGAGAGTCAATTATCATAAATAAAATCTTTAAAAAAAAACCAACTGTATAAAATGTGCAAGAGAAGACTAAATGAAAAATCATCAAAATGTTACTTCTAGGGTAGCCTGGTAGCACTGCTGGTTAAGCATCTCACTCTCGGTTCTGGCATGGGCTGTGATCTTTGGGTGGAAGGATCAAGCCACACACTGAGCTCCACACTCAGCATAGGGTCTGCTTGAGTTCCTCTCCCTTTGCCCCACCCCCTAAAATCTTTTAAAAACACATTAATTCTAAGTGATATGATTATAGTTAATTTCATCTTCTTCATAGTTTTGCTACATTATTTAAATATTCTATAATGATATTATTTTGAAACCATATCAATAAATACTATTTTTAAATAATATAAAATTAGAGATTTAAGAAAAGCACTTGAAGGTTCTGAACACAGCTGAAAGCAACTGTTTCCTAATTATCATAGAAAAGAATTTCTACAACACAAAGGTCAGAGTACTTACATGAATGAGGAAGTCTGTCAGGCAAAATTCCAAATAACAGTTCCTTCAAATTTTATTTCCTCTGTTCTTGGACACAGTTACATATGCCCTTCCCACACCAACCCAATCTAGTCCTCTTCCTAAATCAACTTCAACAGCCATAGCTCCAGGCTTCTCGGTCTTAGGCATGAAATTCCAGTGAAGGCAATTAATGGCATAGAGAACCCAAATTTAAAACATGGATATAGTCCATGGTATTTTGAACAAAAATTTCTATTATGTTTTAATTAAATTATCATAAATTCAACTTAAAGTTTAAAATTTGTGAAGTACATACCAAGGTTGAGGATAAGAACTTAGACTTAGGAGGTATAACTACTATCACTTAACTTAAAATTCATGTTAAATCATTATTTTGAAGAAAAAGTCTAGATATATTAAATACTGCACAAAACATATGAATTTTAAAAATTAAGGTAAAATAGGATTTTACCTGGGTCTGTATTTGTACTTGCATCCTGACATTCTACAGCTTTCCTTCTCACAGAGGCCATAAAGTGCAATCCAGCTGAAGTATTAATATCCTCTTGTAGCATTTCTTAAACATAACAAAACATTGAAAGCAACCACTGAGAAGTCAACATATTACCCGGAGTCCAATAGCAGAGCACCTAACTCAAGGGAGCTAAGGCATGGGGTCCCAAGATGTTATCAAAATGGACTTTCTGAATGAGGTGCTGTCTATGTTAACTCTCAAAGGCAGCTCAGTGAAATCAAAACCAAAATTGTGGAGGATTCTGTATATCCAACCTAGAAACCTAAATGTTCTTCTGGCTAATGAAGATCCAGTGGAAAATGTTAAACAAGAAAATGATATGGTCAGATTGATGTTCAAGAAAAACCGCCCCAGCCAGTATATGGAATGCAGATTCAAGTGGCTCCAGACAGATGAGGCTGCTGTAAGAGTTCAGATGAGAACCTCAGTAATGGTGAAAAATGGAGGAGAGATGATTTGTAAATCATTGTAAATTTGTAAATTTCAGTGGAAGTAAAACAGACAAGACCTGGTTATTGTCTAGATGAGAAGGTGGGAGAAGGCAGAATTCAGATAACCTATGTTTTGGTGTTGAGTTGGTGGTGACACCAGTGGGGATGGAGAATGAGAGAACAAAGCATCTGTTGGGGAACAGACAACAAATTCGGACTGCACATGCTGCACTTGAGGTAATTTCCACCTACGTGGAAAAGTTTAGCAGCAAGTAGAATCCAAGTCCAGGGACACCTGGGTGGCTCAGTTGGTTAAGCAGCTGCCTTCGGCTCAGGTCATGATCCCAGCATCCTGGGATCGAGTCCCACATCGGGCTCCTTGCTCAGCAGGGAGCCTGCTTCTCCCTCTGCCTCTGCCTGCCACTCTGTCTGCCTATGCTCACTCTCTGTCAAATAAATAAAATCTTAAAAAAAAAAAAAAGAATCCAAGTCCAAAGTCTATTATGGGAGTTTGGGTTTAGATGTGAATTTTCCTGAGAGACTATCCAGGACAATGAAGTAGCATAAGAGATTATCAATTATGGCACATTATAGTATAATAAAAAATATATATATTTGGTCTTCATCCTTGGTTCTAAGCACAGAGTTCCTTAAATCTTTGGAATTTCCAGAGTAAATTCCTGTCATTATTCATGATATGACCCTTTTGATCATATCTGAATTTATGCTAATGAGGTGACCTTGAAAGGCCCCCAGATAGCTTCAGGATAGGTGCTGGTCACCAGAGGAAAAAACCACATGGTCAGAAGGTTAGAACTATCATCAGCCTCACCCCAACCCTACCTCTGGGGAATGGAGAGCAGCTGGAGATGCAGTTCAATCATCAATGGCTAATGATGTAATCAATCATGTCTATATAATGAAATGTCAATAAAAATCCTGAAACAATGAGGTTAAGGGGGCTTCTGGGTTGATGAGCAAGGGGATGTGCTGGGTGTGTGGCATACCCAGAGAGGCTGTGGAAAGACTGTGCCCTCAACCCTCATACCTTCCTTCATGCATCTCTTCCATTTGGCTATTCCTGAATTGTATCCCTTATAATAAAACTATAATTATAAGTGAAGCACTTCTCTGAATTCTGGAATCACTATAGCAAATTAGTGAACCTGGAGGGTGAGTCATGGGAATCCCTGAATGTGTAGTTGACTGGGCAAATGTGCAGGTGTGTGGGGACGCCATTTGTAGCTGATACCTGAAGTGGTCTTTTGAGACTGAGCCATTAATGTGTGGGATCTGTGTAAACTCCAGGTTATTGTCAGAACTGAATTGGTGTCAGAGAACTGGGAGAATTACTGTTGTTTGAAATGACACAATACACATATTAAGCATATATTTACTAATATATAATTATTAAATATATATTAAATATTTAATATTATTAAATATATAACATTACATTATATTAAATAAATTTTAAAAACATTTATATAAGTGTATATAACTATGTACATATGTATTTACAGATATATATGAGTGGAGATATTTTAAAAATATACCTTGGAAGTAAACACTGGCCATCTCTAGACAGAGAAATTATGGGAGTTTTTTTGGGTGGGGGGAGAGTTTAATATTCTTCCTATTCCTGATTTGTATTTTCTCCTGTGAACATGTATTACATCCACAAAGCAAAAACACAAAACAAAACACTGTTAAGAATGAAAGAGAAAGTGGTTTTAAGACAAGTGAATGGGAAAGAATACCAGATAGGTTAGGAAGCTGAGAGGTACAAGCTAAGCAGGTCAGTTAGGGAAAAAACTGCTCGGTTTAGGCATACAGAGGCTTGATGCAGGGCAGTGGCATCAAGGAAGGTGGGGGTGGGGGGGAATGCCTGGGTGGCTCAGTCGGTTAAATGTCTGCCTTTGGTTCAGGTAATGATCCCAGGGTCCTGCTCGCTCCCTCTCTAATAAATAAATAAAATCTTTAAAAAAAAATAAAATTTGGACATGCTAAATCTAAATGAAAATAGAAAAGAATGATGAGAGAGGATAGATGTGTATTTGAGTGTCATCAAAAAAATTTAAGGGGCGCCTGGGTGGCTCAGTGGGTTAAAGCCTCTGCCTTCGGCTCAGGTCATGCATGATTCCAGGGTCCTGGGATCGAGCTCCATGTTGGGCTCTCTGCTCAACGGGGAGCCTGCTTCCTCCTCCCTCTCTCTCTCTCTCTCTGCCTGCCTCTCTGCCTACTTGTGATCACTGTCAAATAAATAAATTTAAAAATCTTTAAAAAAAAAAAAGAATTCAACAAGCATGTTCTTCCTTCCATAATTTCCTTTTAGGCCTTATATATCAGTATCTTATTTGAGATTCTAATTAATTGTGCTGTTCTACTATAGGGATCAGCAAATTTTTTTCTGTAAAAGGCCAGATAATAAAGATTTTAGGCTTTACAGATTGTATGGTCCCTCTTGCAACAAGTGAACCCTGCTGCAGTGCAAAATCTGTCAGTAACAATGTGTAAATAAATGGGCATAGCTCTGTTTCAATAAAACTTGATTTACAAAGGGGCACCTGGGTGGCACAGTCATTGAGCCTCTGATTTGTTTTGGCTCAGGTCGTGGTCTCAGGGGTCATGAGATCAAGTACCACGTCAGGTTCCACCTCAGAGGGCAGTTGGCTTGAGATTCTCCCTCCTTCTCCTCCCCCCACTCATGCTTATGCACTCTCTCTCTCTTAAATAAATAAAACCTTAAAAAAATTTTGATTTACAGGGGTGCCTGAGTGGCTCAGTGGGTTAAGCCTCTGCCTTTGGCTCAGGTCATGATCTCAGGGTCCTGAGATGGAGTCCCGCATCGGGCTCTCTGCTCAGCAGGGAGCCTGCCTCTCTGCCTACTTGTGATCTCTCTCTGTCAAATAAATAAACAAAATCTTAAAAAAATTTTTTTTTTATTTACAAACAGGCAGGGTCTGGATCTGGCCTGTGGGCCATAGTTTCAACCACTGCTCTACCAGATAACACATCAAAACACACACACACATACACACACACTCCATTTTGTTGAAGATAAAATTAAAATAATTTAGCCTCATTTTTACATACATAATTCTAGAAGACTGATTTTAACTTTGAACTGAGACACTACATTAATCATAATTATACATACCAAAAGGAATATCGAAGTCATCCGAAGGCTGGGAACCAGGATGTTCTTGCTCCTAAATGAATCCCCAAATGATCATTCTATGATTGTAACTCAAAGACAATCGTTACTTTGAAAAAAAATTAAATAGCTAAGAGGATTGTTGAATGTTTATGTATAGGCTTGAATCCATTCAATAAATATTTATTTACTCTATCAAAGTAACTTCATAAAGAAGTTCACAAAACTCATAAACCAAGCAATATAAAAAAGAACATTACTAACTTAATGCAGTTACTAAATTACAGCGTGCTCTTCTCCACTGCAGAGCAGTTCTAACACTCAAATAGTCCCCCCACTCTATCAAAACTGCTCAGGGACTCAACAATGGTAGCAAATGCCTCCAGACATGCTTTTGAGGCTCACGACAGTATGCTTTTAAAAAATCCTTATAAACAGGGCGCCTGGATGGCTCAGTGGGTTGAGCTGCTGCCTTTGGCTCAGATTATGATCCTGGGGTCCTGGGATCGAGACCCGCATTGGGCTCTCTCCTTCGTCAGGGAGCCTGCTTCCCCCTCTCTCTCTCTGCCTGCCTCTCTGCCTGCTAGTGCTCTCTGTCTGTCAAATAAATTTAAAAATCTTTTTAAAAAATGCTTATAAACAAAACTGTTAGTGTTTAATTTGTTGCAAAAATAGGTAAACAGTCACCAAACTTAGAAGTAATGTTTGAAAAGATCTGATTTCAATATATAGGTTACTTAACAAACCTGTGTGTGGGAAATGCTGGAGGGATCGAAAAAGGGTCAAACTATAATAGGAGCAACCCAAAGAACATATATGACATGCATTAAGATGTCACAGAAAAAGCAAGGAGTGATTTCAAATATAAAAATGTCACACAGGCAGGTAAATCAAAAACTTTTCACATTGGCACTATATGTCCATTATTCCAAAGAGGAATGCAGCAGGGCTTATGTACATAATGATATGAAGATTCTCCTGGTCATAATCAGAAGCTTCCAGCAATCAGAAGACTAGATAAACCACAAAGACACTCCCAACTCTATGGACAGGCAGACCAGAGAGGCATGTATAATAGTGTTTCTGTACCTTGGGCTTCATAACTATTTCTGAATCATCATTCACAAGGGAACCCTCTGATTGGAAAGCCACCCTTGGTTTTCTCTTCAGTTTCTCTGATCTTTTTTCTTGCAGTTCTTTCTCAGCTCGTCGTCTTTGTCTGTTAAAAAGAATAAAACATGTTACTATTTTAGTAACATCAGTTTTTCACTTATATTATGCTATATAGGGAGAGGGTTATCAAAATTATGGTAATAAATTATTCTATGGCGTATAATTAAATGAGCAAGATCCTTTGGTAGTATTCAAGCAAATAGAAGCAAATGTCAGGGACACATGAAAGTTATTTTTAGTTCCTCTACTAGTAAACTGACTTTTCTGTGTTAGTCACTGGAATCTCAGGTCAGAGAATCTCAGAGTCAGAGTACCTAACAGACTACCATCTGTTAGGTAATTTTCCAACGCTCCTTTCTGCAGACTCTGACCTGACCCCAGAAGCCCTACGGGATGCCTCCAATCACCCTTTTGAAGAAGTTAAGCACACGTAAGTCACCTCAGCAAAATTCCAGCAAGGAGGAAAGAGGGCCCAAAAAGCTAAGGAGAAGACTTATTTTGATGAAGGAATACCGGAAAAAGATGGAAGGAAGGAAACATTTCTGGAAAGAGAGCACTGGTAGTAGACTTTAGGGCCTGTAAATGTGAAATTCTTTTTTTTTTTTTTAAAGATTTTATTTATTTGCCGGGCACCTGGGTGGCTCAATGGGTCCTGGGATCGAGCCCTGCATCGGGCTCTCTGCTCAGCAGTGAGCCTGCTTCCCCTGCCCTCTGCCTGCCTCTCCGCCTACTTGTGATCTCTTTCTATCAAATAAATAAATAAAATCTTCTTTAAAAAAAGATTTTTAAAAAAAAAAGATTTTATTTATTTAAGAGAGAGAGGGAGAGAGAACATGGGAAGGGGGAGGGGCAAAGGGAGAAGCAGACCCCCTGCTGAGCAGGAAGCTTGACTCCCTTCCCCTGGGCCAGGGGAAGGACTCGATCCCAGGATCCTGGGATCATAACCTGAGCTGAAGGCAGACGCCCAGCCGGCTGAGCTACACAGGTGCCCCTAAATTCTTACACTATTTTCTAGACTCAGTAGTAATCTACCAGTCAATACATTTTTGAATACCATTAGGGGTAAAACACTATAAATGCTCTTTATCAGAAGTCACAGCCTTTTCATAGATAGATTTTATGAAGTTGGGGAATGTTCCCTCTATCCCTATACTTTGAAGATCATCCTCAATGGGGAAAAACTGACAGCCTTCCCTTTGAAATCAGGAACATGACAAGGAAGCCCACCTTACCACTCCTGTTCAACATAGTGTTAAAAGTCCTAGCAACAGCAACCAGACAACAAAGAGAAATAAAAGGTATTTAGATTGGCAATGAAGAAGTCAAACTCTCTCTTTTCACAGATGACATGATACTTTATATGGAAAACCCAAAAGACTCCACTCCCAAACTACTAGAACTCATGCAGCAATTCAGTAATGTGGCAGGATACAAAATCAATGCACAGAAATCAGTTGCTTTCGTATACAACAACAATGAAAATACAGAAAGGGAAATTAGAGAATCAATTCCATTTACTATAGCACCAAGAGCCATAAGATATCTGGGAATAAACCTAACCAAAGAGGTAAAGGATCTGTACTCGAGGAATTACAGAACACTCATGAAAGAAATCGAAGAACACAAAAAGATGGAAGACCATTCCATGCTCATGGATCAGAAGAATAAACATGGTTACAATGTCTATACTATCTAGAGCAATCTATACTTTCAGTGCCATTCCGATCAAAATTCCACCGGCATTTTTTAAAGAGCTGGAGCAAACAATCTTAAAATTTGTATGGAATCAGAAGAGACCCCGAATTGTTAAGGAAATGCTGAAAAAGAAAAACAAACGAGACTGGAGAAGATTATGCTGAGTGAAATAAGTCAAGCAGAGAGAGCCAATTTTCACATGGTTTCACTTATTTGCGGAGCATAAGGAATAACACAGGAGACATGGGGAGATGGAGAGAAGGGAGTTGGGAGAAATCGGAGGGGGAGACGAACCATGAGAGACTGTGGACACTGAAAAACAATCTGGGGGTTTTAGAGGGACGGCGGGTAGGAGGTTGGGTGAGCCTGGTGGGGGGTGTTATGGAGGGGATGTATTACATGGAGCACTGGGTGTGGTGCATAAACAATGAATTCTGGAACACTGAAAAGAAATTTTAAAATAAATAAAAATTAAAAAAAAAAAGAAAAGAAAAACAAAACCGGGAGCATCACGTTGCCTGAATTCAAGCTTTACTATAAAGCCGTGATCACTAACACAGCATGGTACTGGCACAAAAACAGACACATAGACCACTGGAACAGAGTAGAGAGCCCAGATATGGACCCTTAACTTTATGGTCAACTAATCTTCAACAAAGCAGGAAAAAATATACAGTGGAAAAAAGACAGTCTCTTCCATAAATGGTGCTGTGAAAATTAGACAGCTATCTATAGAAGAATGAAACTCGACCATTCTCTTTCACCATACACAAAGATAAACTCAAATGGATAAAAGACCTCAACGTGAGACAGGAATCCATAAGAATCATAGAGGAGAACATAGGCAGTAACCTCTTCGATATCAGCCACTGCAACTTCTTTCAAGATATGTCTCCAAAGGCAAAGGAAACAAAAGCGAAAATGAACTTTTGGGACTTCATCGAGATCAAAAGCTTCTGCACAGCAAAAGAAACAGTCAACAAAACAAAGAGGCAACCCACAGAATGGGAGAAGATATTTGCAAATGACACTACAGACAAAAAGGCTGATATTCAGGATCTATAAAGAACTTCTCAAACTCAACACACACAAAACAGATAATCATGTCAAAAAAATGGGCAGAAGATATGAACAGACACTTCTCCAATGAAGACATACAAATGGCTATCAGACACATGAAAAAACGTTCATCATCACTAGCCATCAGGGAGATTCAAATTAAAACCACATTGAGATACCACCTTACACCAGTTAGAATGGCCAGAATTAGCAAGACAGGAAACAATGTGTGTTGGAGAGGATGTGGAGAAAGGGGAACCCTCCTACACTGTTGGTGGGAATGTAAGTTGGTGCAGCCACTTTGGAGAACAGTGTGGCAATTCCTTAAGAAATTAAAAATGGAGCTTCCTTATGACCCTGCAATTGCACTACTGGGTATTTACCCCAAAGATACAGATGTAGTGAAAAGAGGGGCCATCTGTACCCCAATGTTCATAGCAGCAATGGCCATGGTCGCCAAACTGTGGAAAGAACCAAGATGCCCTTCAATGGACAAATGGATAAAGAAGATGTAGTCCATATACTATGGAATACTATGCCTCCATCAGAAAGGATGAATACCCAACTTTTGTATCAATATGGACAGGACTGGAAGAGATTATGCTGAGTGAAATAAGTCAAGCAGAGAGAGTCAATTATCACATGGTTTCACTTATTTGTGGAGCATAAGGAATAACACGGAGGACACGGGGAGATGGAGAGGAGAAGGGAGTTGGGGGAAATTGGAGGGGGACATGAACCATGAGAGACTGTGGACTCTGAGGAATTAACTGAGGGTTTTGGAGGGGAGAGGGGTGGGAGGTTGGATGAGCCTGGTGGTGGGTATTGTGGAGGGCACGTATTGCATAGAGCACTGGGTGTGGTGCATAAACAATGAATTCTGGTACACTGAAAAGAAATTTAAAAAATAAATAAAAATTTTAAAAAAAGAAAAAGAAGTCACAGCCTTGGGGTGCCGAGTGACTCAGTGCGTTAAGCCTCTGCCTTCGGCTCCAGTCATGATATCAGGGTCCCAGGATCAAGCTCTGCATCAAGGCTCTCTGCTCATCAGGGAGCCTGCTTCCCCCTCTCTGCCTGCTTCTCTGCCTACTTGTGATTTCTCTCTCTCTTTCTGTCAAATAAATAAATAAATAAATAAATCTTAAAAAAAAAAAGTCACAGCCTTGCTTTTTACATGCATAGTGCCCTGAAACAATTCACATCATTTACCCTCCTGCTTCTTTTATAAGATCTAGAGGATATGGTAAGATGAATAACAATATTACTTTAGTGCATTAGGTAGTACATGGACTATTTATTGTATGAGATACCAAATATTTGTCCTACAAAAAGAAAACTGCTTATAATGTTATAGAAAAATGTAAAAGAGGGGTGCCTGGGTGGCTCATTGGGTTAATGCCTCTGCCTTTGGCTCAGGTCATAATTCCAGGATCCTGGGGATCTCTGTCTGCCAAGTAAATAAATAAAAAAAGAAAAATGTAAAAGAATCTTCCAGCCTATGAATTCCAGTAAATAATTCCTTAATTAAATGTAAAAAATAATATTTCTCCCTCACAGTACAGGAATTTTCCTCATCAGAATATGTGGTTTTTTTTTTAAAGATTTTATTTTACTTATTTATGTGACAGAAAGAGAGATCACAAGTGGGCAGAGCAGCAGGCAGAGAGAGAGGGGGAAGCAGGCTCCCCGGCGAGCAGGGAGCCCGATGTGGAGCTCGATCCCAGGACGCTGAGATAGTGACCTAAGGCGAAGGCAGAGGCTTAACCCACTGAGCCACCCAGGTGCCCCAGAATGCCCCAGAATATGTGTTTAAATGCATGACACTTGTGCAATTGTGTATAGGGTGGGAGGCTGAACCAGATAACTTTCACCTTTATAACTAGGATATTTTAACTAATAAGACACTTGCAGGTAAGTGATATTCACAAATAAAATTTCACTTAAAACTTGCCTTTTTTTACTGTCCTTTCCTTGTCTCACTTCGGATGGTTCTATTTTGACATTTAGTAGCTGAAGGTGTCCAGAATCGCCTCGTTCAAATAAATTATGTGTTAGTTTCTCTTGGCTTTGTTTGAATGCAAGGAGGTTTTCAAGGGGAATAAGTTGTGTGTTTTTGTACTATAAGAAATAAAGCATAATAATTTAAGATTACAAACCTCAATTACATAATATGTTAATAAAAATTGAGAAAACATTTGTTTAAATTAAATTAAAATGTGCAAGAGATAAAACACGTAAAGATAACAAATTAATTTGGCCCAGTAAGATGAATATCCAAAGCTTAAAGAATAAATGATTTTAGAGGGCTAGAAATGCCAAATGGATCATCTTATTTCAGAAACTAAGCTAGAAGTCCTAATCTTTTTCTTTTCTATATTAAAAAAAATCTTCCTTATAATTATAAATAAAACATATAATTTCTGCCATTTGACTTAAAATTCTTTCAAATAGGAAGGATACAGAGAAGTGGAGATTATGCATGGAACAGATTAGCAGTATGTTAATAAGTACTGATGTCCAGTAATGTAACTTAGGGGTTCATTATACCATTCTAATAAGAAAATTTCTTTTAAGCCATCTCAAAAAGTCTACTACTTTTCCACACCTTTAATCTTTTCTTTTCTGTTCATAGTATGTTCAGAATTTAAAAAGGCATGATAAGTACTTCCTCTCAAGAATGACCATTTCTTTCCCCCATACTATCTTCAAATCTTAAAATTAAAAATGTACCACAGCATGAATTATTCAATTACCTTCCAAGGTGCTAATACTGATTTATAAGATTAGAGCCTAAACAATACGAATTTCATAAACCAAAGCTTACAACTTTAAAGAGGATTCTGTGGGTTTATAAAGATTCAACCTTTTTAAGTACTTTAAAAATACACCATTATTTAAATATGCACAACTATTTATAGGTTTGGGGTCTACTTAACAGTTTTAAACTATAACAAATTTGACGGCAATCATATCACAATTACTAGAAACATGCATGTGTGCACACTTACACATGCCCCTCCCTTTCTCTCAACACACAGGCACATATCCTGACCCATATGAACAAGAATACTGGTCATTTTGTTTTACTTATTTCTTCTCTGAGCAGAAGAAATACCTATGAAAAAGCCTCACAAATTCCAGTATTGCTGTACAAGATAGACCTACAAGCTTTAAAATTAATTAATTGCCATTTTAAAGTGGGATTTTATGTTATTTCCAATAAGAGAAACATTATTCTTATTTATTTTTTTAGAAGCATTATTCTTTAAAAAGAAATGTGTAAGAGCTTTTCATCTCATGTATAGTATTTATGGTATGAAAAATGCAGGACTACTTTTGCATCACTCTGCAAAAATCATTACCATATTTTCTGGGGATAGGCATGAATGAAGTAATGACAGTCTTGGGTATCTTCTTTCTTCTCCTCCAGTTCTGGTAGGTATTGAGGGAATTGTTCCTGATGCTCTTGAGGCAGAGGAAAATATACAAGGAGGTTTAAGTTGCAGGTGCAATAATGGAAGTCCAAAGGAATTCTGTGGAGATATCTCAAGGAGCCCTGGCTTAATATCAAGTAGTTTTCCTGGTTTTATAAATACTGAAGAGTCCTGTTGAGGTGTCAAGCTTTCTTGTCCAACACACTGATCTAAGTTCACATGCTTAGGGATTTCTGTAATTATAGTTTCTGCCCATTTCTTCTGCTCAACTGCTTTTTTTATGGCTTCAGTATTACAGTGGTTCAAATTCAAATGGGACACTGAAGCGGTGTGCATTGTTCTCTGTGGCAAAGGAGGCTGGAAGGAATCAGATAATCCCCATGCCTCTCTTGGCTGTGGCAGGAGCCTGAAGGGAACTTGTGGGACTCTTCCTGTATGGAAGGAAGGGGACTTAAATTCATGCTTAGGCTGAAACTGAAGCAAAGGAAAACCATCACCAGGTCTGAAACTTTTTGCAGCTGGGATAAGTCTAGGTGTCTTCGGAATGGGAGAAGATGGAGACAGAAGGTAGAAGGGAGTATTTCCAGCAGGAGCTGGAGACAGCGCAGTTGTTGGTAAGATTTGAGATACTGGAGTTAATCCTGCATTGGGAGGCAGGTCTTCTAACTGACATAAAGGAACACTCTCATGTGGTACATTCTGGAAGAGAAAAAAAAGTTATTATACAAGTTTATTTATTATTTTTTAAGATTTTATTTATTTACTTGACAGAGGGAAAGATCACAAGTAGGTAGAGAAGCAGAGAGAGAGAGAGGGAGAAGCAGGTTCCCTGCTGAGCAGAGAGCCCAACACAGGGCTTGATCCCAGGACCCCATGATCATGACCTGAGCCATAAATTTAGAATATATTACAAACTTTGTATTTTGTACATGATGTTCAATATGTTTTGGAGGTGGTGGAACATAGTAACTGCCAAAAAATTATTTGCTCAAATAACAAAAAGCCAACAACTGAACTACTAGAACTTTAATGGTATCTTTAAAATTCATTACCTGTAAATTTCCATTACTATCTTGATCAGACTGCACAATTCCTTTATGGCAATGTGGACTCTTCTTGCCAGGCTCTGTGGTGTACTCTCCCCTGGACTGTGGTTTAATAAAAGAGCTCTTCTTAAAATTTCTACTGGTGTCATCAACATCATTACTCCCTCTTGTAGGATTTGATACTTGACTTCCCACCAAAGGCACAGGCTGAGGCTGCTGTAGAAGCTGATGTATATCCGGGAGGTTAGTAAACGGTGATCCTACTATTTGCATTAGGCTCATGAAGTTGATCTGTTGCAGCTAGAATAAAATAAAAATTAAATATTTGTAAGTATAGTGAAAAAATCTAAAGAATCAACAACTATCATCTGAGTATCTTACTAACAGTCATACTTCCATAATATCTGTCAGACCCAGGAATCAGAGCTGGGAGAGATTTTTTTTGAAAAAGAAAGAATACCTTCTCGTTTTCAAGAAGCTGTCAACTGGAAATACAAACTCATAATGAGACTTGGGACTATCTATAAAGCAGTTTACATAAACATCACAGAGATCATAAAGGAGTGATCTGATGAAATGTAATGACAATTACAGAAGTCCTAAAATGAGTGTGTTGTGATCAGGTTTTCAGGAAAGAAAAAAAGGAAAGACTGGCAAACAGGTGAAGAGTGAGGAATTCCCCTGGTAATGCTGATGAGGTGAAAGGCAAAGGCATTTACCAGTGGTTGACAAACTAGGACACATTAGAATCACCTGAGAAGCATTTAGAAATCCCCTTGGCCAGAGCACACCCAGACCAATAAAATCAGAATATCTGGGGATGGAAGCCTAAGGATTAGTATTTTTTTTTAAGACGACAGGCTGTTTCAGTGTATGGAAGAACATGGGAACCACTAGCATAAACACTGGTTCAGACGGAACAGGAAATTAATACAGCTGTAAAGAGAGGAGAGGCGAGTACAGGAGTTTGCAAACTTGAGCATGCAATCAGAATCACCTGGAGGACTTGTGAAAGCACTCTTCGCTGAACCCTATCCCCAGAGTTTGATTTTAGTAGGTCTGGGATGGGGTCTGAGAATTTACATTTCTAACATCTAAGTGATGTTGATGCTACTGATCCAGAGACCACACTTTGAGAACCACTGGA
The DNA here is from genome assembly GCA_004024625.1 of Mellivora capensis. Taxonomy (NCBI): domain Eukaryota; kingdom Metazoa; phylum Chordata; class Mammalia; order Carnivora; family Mustelidae; genus Mellivora; species Mellivora capensis. The sequence continues at coordinate 6,547 of PISX010028618.1, read as the reverse complement.
CTTAACGACAGTACAATGGGAAAAGAGGGAATGTAAAAGCTGGTGGTGGGTCTTTCAAACCTAACAGAAGAATTTGCACTTAATGAAACATACCAGTGGAGAAACACTGCAGGTTAAAATAAAATGTAAGTTCCCTTTAATTATGAAAAAAAAATGCACAAAAAAGAATATAAAAATCACTCATCTTATCTTCAAAGATAACTAGTACTGAGATTTTTAGTGTATTTCCTTTTACTATGTATTTTGAAAAGAAGACTGATTTCATATTATACAAACTGGTACCTGAAATTTACTGAATATTTTAAAACAGGAAAGTAACAGTATTAAAAGAGCATCTGAAGAATGTCTTAGGAAATGCATCTATAAGATAGTGGAGGTATGAAGTTCTGACTCTAAAGCTGGCTTAGCTATAGAAATAGCAAGTGCTATACTGACAGTGTGGGCAGAAGAATCAGGAGGGCACAGAAGAACACTGGATAGAGTGGGGAAAAAAAGGCAAAGATGTTTCTAAAACAGTGATTCTCAATTCTTTGTGTGCATCAGAATTATTCGGAGAATTTGTTAAAAATACAGGGCAGCTACCAGCAAAGTCCCTTGGTAATAAAAAAAAAGTTTCAGAAATGCTTCCAATATTTTAAGCTGGTAGAATAGTTAATGCTACTAAATGGAAAAGGGTAAGAAGGGACTGGGAAAAATCAAGATAAAGTCAGTTTCAGTAAGTTTCATGAGACAGTGAGACATGCTGAAAAAGTATTTTCATCAGGGCACTTAGTTGAAAGAGAAAATTAGTACCAAGCATCAATATAAAAATGGTATATTATACCACATAAAAGGATAAGAGAGTGTAGAATACATGAATGAGGATTAAATTGGAGGGAAATTAATGTTTAAGAAATAAAATAGAAAAGGGAAATAACTTAAAATTGGTGGTAAAGGATAACCAATTGAGAAAAAGATGAAAAAAATAAAAGTGAACAGTATTTTAAAATGCAGCTGACAATTTCAAACCAAGCTAAAGTTCAGTTTGAAGATAAGAAATATGATGTGACAGATTGTGTTAAAAAAAAATTTTTGGCTACCTCTGAGCTAGAGTCCGCTGATCTGGTTTGACTGTCACCCCCTGACTTTCGTGAGCAGCTCTGCATCCCAAAGAGATCAGGTGTAAGAAGTCATTGTGAGAAGTAGGTAGCTCAGCCTGGACCCTAGGCCCTTGAGTTAGGAACCTCTGAATAACAAAGGAAGAGTGACCAAAGCAGAGAAACCAACCCTGCAATTTCATTTCAACTTGGCCATTTCTGAAAGTTTGTTCATATTTAAAATCCTTACATATATATATCACACATGCAGATTTACTTGTTTATAGGGAGAGCTGCTTACCTGAACTAATTTAAACATTTCATCTTGGAGCATCTGCCTAACAGAATCCGAAGAATCTGGCAACTGCACCCTGGGTTCATTTCTCTGGGTCTGCTGCAGTGTTGGCATGGGTGTTTGTGAAGCAACACTGACTCCATTTGATACGAAAGGTGGAACTGAGGAAGATTTATCTTTAAAGGCAGAGATCTGTGCACTAGGTGGAAGCATGTATATATATAAAATACACTTAATAAAAAAATCAAATCAGATATCTACAATTTGAATATTTTTATCTCACCTTTTTCTTCTAAAGGCTTTCTGGAAGTTTTCAGGAAATTTAAACCCTAAAGCCTATCGCTCTCTACTCCTTAGCCACCAGACAAATTTGTCATCCGCACAGTGCTCAAGTGAATGCTATCTTATTAAGGGAGATGTAACCTCTAGTCAGCCACAGTCCCCTCCCTGCGGTGTTACCACCTAGAACAGTTCACACGTTTATTTGACTTGCCTGGTCCCTGCAAGCACCTGACTTTGAGACCTACAATAATATTCTCATGAGTTATACTAGGAGTATTTTTTTTTTTACTAAACTTAATGATCCAGAATGGAATTAAAACTAGAGAAAGTATGGGTTAAAAAAATGTTTAAATTTAAGATGGGTAGCGTGAACTCCTGTTGACAGTCATTAAATGTGAAACAGTAGTATTATGAACATTTCTTTTCCAAGCTAATCACAAAGTTTATATCTTTAATTAAACCCTAACAAGATTATTTGGGTTTATATTCATTCGGTTTCAGCATTAATATTTGCCTTTTATCAAGCATCTAATACTAATAAGCTCAGTAACAAAACTCATGGCAAATCCATGAAAAACAGGCATTACAACTGACTTGCCTTATTTTTTGAAAAAAGATTTTATTTATTTGAGAGCGAGCGAGCGAGCACGCACAAAAGCAAGGGGAGGGGCAGAGAGAGGGAGAGAAGCAGACTCCCTGCTGTGTCAGGAGTCCAGTGTGGGCTCGATCCCAGGACCCTGAGATCATGACCTGAGCCAAAGGCAATTGCTTAACCTACTGAGCCACTGAGCCACCATTTCCCCCTTGACATGCCTATTTTAAGACAACTTTATTGGCCTTTGTTTCCAACAAGTAGCAATGAGATAAATTACAATAACGGAGAATTCTTCTAAAGTAAGGCTACGCTATGTTATTCTATTTCAGCAAGATTTCTAAATACTAAACACCCGTTCAATCTCTGTCAAAGAAGTTCAAAAGACAGAACTGGATGAATCTGTTCTGTAAGAAAATTAAAAGCATTTCATACACTATTAGAAATCTGTTAGAGGACTAAGATAAGCAACTTTCTAATATATCCACTACAGTTGACTCTTGAAAAACAAGAGGGTTGGGGGTTTAATCCTCATGCAGTCAAAAATCCACATATACATAGGCATATATGTATATGAATATTTCATCAGTCTCTACATTTAATTTTAGTGCACTTTAATGTTCCTTATAGTTTGTAAATTGTATCTCAATTAAAAAGTTGAAATAAGTAAAAAAAAAAATCCACATATAACTTGACTCCTTAAAAACTTAATTACTGGGGCACCTGGGTGGCTCAGTGGGTTAAGGCCTCTGCCTTCGCCTCAGGTCATGATCCCAGGGTCCTGGGATGGAGCCCAGAATCAGGCTCTCTGCTCTGCAGGGAGCCTGCTTTCTCCTCTCTCTCTCTGTCTGCCTCTCTGCCTACTTGTGATCTCTGTCAAATAAATAAATAAATAAAATCTTTAAAAAAAAACTTAATTACTCATAGCCTACTAATGACCAGAAACCCTATTCTAACATAAATAATCAATTAACATATTTTGTTGTTATGTATGTTGCATACTATATTCTTACAATAAAGTAAGCTAGAGAAAGGAAAATGTTATTAAGAAAGTCAGAAGAAAAAAATACATTTACAGTACCAAACTGTTGTTATAAAAAAAAATTTTTGTATGTAAGGCGACCCAAGTGACTCAAAACTATATTGTCCAAGGCTCAACTACACTTTTTTTCAAAAAGACTATTCTAGACCAGTTTCTGTATATCTAAAGCACAGCGCTATAGGAAAATCTTCCAATAATAAAGGTGTCAGAAATGTGTACCTACATTGCTCTTTCAATGCTTCATGTTGCTTTCATTTTGCTCTTAGTTTTTAGTCAAAACATTTAGAATTATTTCAAAATGGCACAATAGGCATCATTTCATTCTCTTATCTACTTATAAAATATGATTATATCAAAATACTAGAGTACACAAAAAATACTTACCTAGAAATTTCTGAACTTGAATCTACACAAAATGAATAAGGAACAGCATATTCGGGATTTGAAAAGGCTTCGATCATACTATAATTAAAGACTGATAACTGATTAGGAAGATATTCTTCACATTTCCTAAGATACAGGTGATCAAATGCTCAGCCACCTAAGAGTCTAAACATTCTCTAATCCTCTACAATGCTTTGCTCATAATTACAATCTGTTTATATTTGTCTCCATAGCAATTAGTAACAGATTCAAACAAACAGCAAAGAATATGTCCGGATGACTGAACATAAAACTTGAACACTGTTGACTGCCTAGCAGAAATAAAAGAATCTAAAATGGGGAAGTGAGGTTAGCAGTGACCTCAAATTCCACCTATGGCAGAAACAAACACTTTGCTCAGAAACACTATAGAGAACCCTTATTATATTACACTGAAAACCGTAAAGGCTATTTTTTTAAAAGAAATATCTATTTGTAAAGGCACATCACATTTAAAATATTCTTTTGTTAACTGTCCGAAGAAATGAACAAAATTTGTATATTAAGAAGAGAAAGAAAATCTAATGATGGTGCTTCTTTTATCCAAGTTAGTTCTAAAATTCTAAAACTTCAAAAATTCTAAAAATTAAGAAATCACATCCCACCTGCAACAGATTAAAACTGCTTTCGGATCTCCTTGAAGCAATAATATGCTAGCCAGTAGAGCAGCCCTATAGTGTGCAGTAATCATACCATAACAGTGAACAAAATTACACATACAATTGTGATTCATGGTTCTTTATTTGATCCAAGAAAAATGGAATCAGTTTGACAAGGTGTTTCCCTAATTAGCAGCTGAATAAACTCTGGTCTATTTACAGCTGTATTTTACTTTGATAAGGCTGATAGTGATGGGAGAACCAAAGGCATTTGAGATATCATTACTTTTTTCATTCTACCAAGATTAAGACATCTATAACATTTACTAAAGATTACCATCTACCATTGCTATAAAGTTAAATTTCACTAGGAATACAAATCACCATAAAACATATATTGTAAATTATAAGAAAAATAACCTCTTCATCAAATGAATCCCAGATGGCAGTAACAATCACTTCCTTATTTTTTCCCCCTTACCATTTATGTTCAGTTGATTTTTTCTCCATACATGACTCCAGTGGTTCTTCCCTTGGACACTGAACCTCTCCTGTGGAATGCTGTTAAAATTAATAGTACCCCAAAAGAAAAGGGGTCATATAAATAGGTATTATTGTCTTAGGTGTCCTGAGTTTCACATTAGCCACTCACCTGGAGTAATAACAGTCTAAAAGCAAGTGAAAAAACAAGCATTAAATGAATTCCCAGTGCTGCTGTGATCAGATTTCTAACTGTGTGAATTGCCTTTGGCCTGTCATCCTGAGCCACTGAGCATATAAAAATACAAAGACAAATGAATGTCAGTGGAAATTATTTACCCTACATTCAAAAATACCCTGTAAATTACATACACCCATCATTATCTGATTAATAAGTACATTCTGAAAACAACTATAGACAAGAAAAACTAATCCCTTTTGAAGGAATTTTTTCAATAATTAGAAATGTTCATGTTCCAACTGAAAATGCAGTGTAGTTTTGAGAAAACAAATAGTGCATAAAAGTTAAATATGTGCAAAAACTATACTACAGCTAAATTAAACATCTGGCATATAGAACACTCCTAATATCTTGATTAAGTTAATTCACTATAGCAGTTTATGAAATAAAAATTTCATTGCCTGAAATGATTAGACATCTTACTAATGATAGAATTTCAGTGAAAGAAAAATGCTGCATGGCCTGGATATTCTCTACAACCCACAGTGCATTTTTAAAAAGATAACAGCCTTGGCTGGATGATTAAATAAAAACACTTAAGTATAATTTAAATAACATTATCCACTACTTATCGACTTACTTCTTCTAAATGCTGTGGTAAAGTCTGCACATTAATGGCAATATTGGAACTTTTAAGACTTCCAACAGGCTCTTTGGTACCTTCTATGGGGAAACAAGGAGAAAGAGAAGAGTGACCATTTGAAAAAAATCAGTTTAGGCGCACCTGGGTGGCTCAGTTGGTTAAGCGTCTGCCTTCAGCTCAGGTCATGATCCCAGAATCCTGGCATTGAGTCCCTCATCAGGCTCCTTGCAAAGCGGGCGGTAGTCTGCTTCTCCCTCTCTCTCTCTACTCTTACCTACTGTTCATGCTCTCTCCATCTCTCTCTCTCTCTCTCTCTCTACCTCTCTCTTTCTCAAATAAATAAAATCTTTAAAAAAAAGAAAAGGAAAAAAATCAGTTTACTTTTTAGAAGGTTCAGGGATATTACAGGAAACAAGTATAATGGCAGAAATATTTTCTATCCTCCTTAAAAAAAGTTTTTTAAATTTAATTCCCCAATTAATTAACATTTGGGTATTATTAGTTTCAGAGGTAGAGGTCAGTGATTCATCAGTCTTTTTTTTTTTTTTAAGATTTTATTTATTTATTTGACACAGAGAGAGGAAACACAAGCAGGAGGAGTAGGAAAAGGAGAAGCAGGCTTCCTGCTAAGCAGGGAGCCCGATGTGGGACTCGATTCCAGGATCCTGGGATCATGACCTGAGCTGAAGGCAGACACTTAATGACTGAGCCACCCAGGCGCCTCTCATCAGTCTTATGGTAACACCCAATGTTCATTATATCACATGCCATCCTTAAATTCCATCACCCAGTTACCCCCCTCCTCCCCAACTCCTCCAGCAACCCTGTTTGTTTCCTGTGATTGAGAGTCTCATGGCTTGTCTCCCTCTCTATTTCATCTTGTTTTATTTTTCCCTCCTTTCCCCCATGATCCTGTTTTGTTTCTTAAATTCCA
>PISX010028617.1:0-21274 GCA_004024625.1 Mellivora capensis | reverse complement strand
TGAATTGTTTAAGTTCTTCTTTGATCTCCTGGTTGATCCACGCATTCTTAAGCAAGGTGGTCTTTAGCTTCCAGGTGTTTGAATACCTTCCAAACTTTTCCTTGTGGTTGAGCTCCAGTTTCAAAGCATTGTGATCTGAGAATATGCAGGGAATAATCTCAATCTTTTAGTATCGGCTGAGTCCTGATTTGTGACCCAGGATGTGGTCTATTCTGGAGAAGGTTCCATGTGCACTTGAGAAGAATGAGTATTCTGTTGTTTTAGGGTGGAATGTTCTGTATATATCTATGAGGTCCATCTTGGTCCAATGTGTCATTCCATGCTTTTGTTTCTTTATTGATTTCCTGCATGATGATCTATTACTGAGAGAGGCGTGTTAAGATCTCCTACTATCAATGTATTCATATCAATATGACTCTTTATCTTGATTAATAGTTTTCTTATGTAATTGGCTGCTCCCATATTGGGGGCATAGATATTTACAATTGTTAGATCATCTTGGTGGATAGTCCCTTTAAGAATGATGTAGTGTCCTTCTGTGTCTCTGACTACAGTCTTTAGTTTAAAATCTAATTTATCTGATAAGAGAATCGCTACCCCGGCCTTCTTTTGAGGCCCGTTGGCATGAAAGATGTTTCTCCATCCCCTCACTTTCAATCTGGGTGTATCCTTAGGTTCAAAATGGGTCTCCTGTAGACAACATATGGATGGGTCCTGTCGTTTTATCCAATCTGCAACCCTGTGTCGTTTTATGGGCGCATTCAGGCCATTCACATTGAGAGTGATTACCGATAGATACGTTTTTATTGATATCATGTTACCTCTCTCTTCTCTTATTGGTTTGTTCTGTCACATTGATTGATTTGTGAATATTGAACCACCCTTGCATCCCATGGATAAATACCACCTGGTCATGGTGGATAATCTTCTTAATGTATTGTTGGATCCTATTAGCTAGGATCTTGTTGAGAATCTTAGCATCGATATTCATCAGGGATATTGGTCTGAGATTTTCCCTTTTGGTGGGGTCTTTGCCTGGTTTGGAGATCAGGGTAATGCTGGCTTCATAAAAAGGGTCTGGAAGTTTTCCTTCTGCTTCTATTTTTTGAAACAGCTGCAGGAAAATAGTTATTATTTCTTCTACGAATGTTTGGTAGAATTCTCCAGGGAATCCGTCAGGTCCTGGGCTCTTGTTTTTTGGGAGGTTTTTGATCACTGCTTCAGTCTCATTACTAGGTACTGGTCTATTCAGGTTGTCAGTTTCTTCCTCATTCAGTTTTGGAAGTGTATAGGTTTCCACGAATGCATCCATTTCCTCTACAAATTGCTTAATTTATTGGCATATAACAGTTGATAATAATTTCTGATAATTGTTTCTATTTCCTTGGTGGTAGTTGTGATATTTCCCCTTTCATTCATAATTTTATTAATTTGGGTCCTCTCTCTTTTATTTTGGATTAGTTTGGCCAGTGGTTTATCAGTCTAATTGATTCTTTCAAAAAAAACCCAGGTTCTAGTTTCGTTGATGTGTTCTACTATATCTCTAGTTTCTATCTCATTGATCTCTGCTCTAATGTTAATTATTTCCCTTCTTGTGTATGGCATTGGCTTAATTTGTTGTTGATTCTCCAGTTCTTTAAGGTGTAAAGACAGCTGGTGTAGTCTGTATTTTTCAGTTGTTTAGAATGAGGTTTGGATGGCTATGTATTTCCCCCTTAGGACCGCCTTTGCTGTACCCCATAGGTTTTGTACCAATGTGTCTTCATTCTCATTGGTTTCCATGACTTGTTTAAGTTGTGCTTTCATTTCCTGGTTGATCCAAACATTCTTAAGCGGGGTGGTGGGTGGTCTTTAGCTTCCAAGTGTTTGAATTCCTTCCAAACGTTTTCTTGCTGTTGAGTTCCAGTTTCAAAACATTGTGGTCTGAGAATATGCAGGGAATAAGCTCAATCTTTTGGTATCGGTTGAGACCTGATTTGTGACTCACTATGTGGTCTATTCTGGACAGAGTTCCATGTGCACTTGAGAAGAATGAGTATTCTGTTGTTTTAGGGTGGAATGTTTTGTTTATATCTATGAGGTCCATCTGATCCAATGTGTCATTCTATGCTCTTGTTTCTTTATTGATTTTCTGCTTGGATGATCTGTTTGTTACTGAGAGTGGCATGTTAAGATCCCCTACTATTAATGTATTCATATCAGTATGACTCTTTATCTTGATTAACAGTTGGCTTATATAGTTGGCTGTTCCTGTATTGGGGGCATACATATTTAAAATTGTTAGATCTTCTTGGTGAATAGACCTTTTAAGAATGATGTAGTGTCCTTCTTTATCTCTGACTACAATCTTTAGTTTAAAAATCTAATTTATCTGACATGAGAATTGCTAACGCAGCTTTCTTTTGAGGCCCATTGGCATGAAAAATGCTTCTCCATCTCTTCACTTTCAGTATGGATGTATCTTTAGGCTCCAAATGGGTCTCTTGTAGACTGCATACGGACGGGTCCTATTTTATCCAGTCTGCAACCCTGTGCCGTTTTATGGGAGCGTTTAAGCTGTTCACATTGAAAGTGATTATTGAAAGATAAGTTTTTATTGACATCATGTTGCCTGTGAAGTCCTTGTTTCTATAGATTGTCTCTGTAAATTTCTGTTCTATGTCACTCTTGGGTTCTTTCTTCTTTTATAGAACCCCTCTTAATATTTATGGTAGTGCTGGCTTGGTGGTTACATACTCTTTCAAACCTTGCTGGTCTTGGAAGGTCTTTATCTCTCCATCCATTTTGAATGTCAACCTTGCTAGATAAAGTATTCTTGGCCTCATGTTCTTCTCTAGTACCCTGAATATGTCTTGCCATTCCATTCTGGCTTGTTAGGTTTCTGTGGGCAGGTCTGATGTTATTCTGATGGACCTTCCTCAGTAGATAAGTAGATAAGGAACCTCTTCTCCACCCCCTCAGGGATCCCAATAATTCTGACATTGAAATGTTTCATGGCATCATTTATTTCCCTAATTCTGTTTTCATGGTTTCTAAACTGTTTCTTCCATGCCTCCTCCTGATCCTTTTTCTCTATCAGTTTGTCCTCTAGATCACTAATTACATCGTCTGCCTGGGTTACCCTACTGTTAGAGTATTTAGATTAGATTGGATCTCACTGATAGCATTTTTTTTAAAAGATTTTATTTATTTATTTAACAGAGATCACAAGCAGGCAGAGAGGCAGAGAGAGAGAGAGAGAGAGAGAGGAGGAAGCAGGCTCCCTGCTGAGCAGAGAGCCCAGTGCGGGGGCTCGATCCCAGGACCCTGGGATCATGACCTGAGCCAGAAGGCAGAGGCTTTAACCCACTGAGCCACCCAGGTGCCCCTCATTGATAGCATTTTTAACTTCTTCTTAGGCGGCTTTCACTTCTGCTGTTAGAGATTCTATGTTGTCACTAATGGTTTTCTCCAACCTAGCTATAGCCTAGATAATTGTTACCCTGAATTCGCTTTCCAACATACTGTTTATGTCCATATCCAATAGTTCTGATGGAGAGGGCACAGTCTCTGAACTTTTCCTCTGTTGGATGTTCCTCCTCCTAGTCATTTTGGTGAGAGGTGGTTGAGGGGATGTATAGCTGAATATATCAACTGCAATCCTCTGTACTTTAAAAAAATGAAATAAGAGACATTAGTGTGAACTAAAGCTTCGGCAAGATAGTTGGCCATGAAAGGTTGTATCCCGTATTTCTCTGGCTGATTTTGTCATTGTTTTATGTGTTTGGAGATATAGTTATGGAATAAGTTTGAGGGTAATTGACATTAGCCAAGTCATAAAGCATAAAAATGTTCTTATGTCTTACTATAACAAGTATATGTTCAGAAGAAGGGATGTAAAGGCGAATGTCTACAAGAAACTGAAAAGAGAGTTTCAGGCAAAGAGTGCTTTAAATGTCCCATGAAGAAGAATGGATTTCAGTTTATGAGCAAGAAAAGGCATCAGAAATTTTTGAACATAAAATGTGTATGACACATGATTCACTTGGGATCCTTGACCGAAAGAATACTATGAGTTGTGGCTTCTCTAATGAAGAAGGGAAAAGGATCTATCCCTTTGGCAGAATATCCCATTAAAAGTCTACTGTAGTTAATCATTTGAGAGAGACTGATATAATTACAGTAGATAACAGTAGAGATAAAGAAAATAAAAGATGTATCTCTAAGACATCTTAGCTAAAATCAAGTAGATTTAGCTATTGATAGAGCCCTTACCTTGTCCAAAAGTGGCTCTGTATCTTTCATTTGGGTAGATTTGGTGATTTTGCATCCAGTTAACTAGATGACTTCCCTAGACGATGTTGTGTTTGGAGCAGCATTGGTCAATGATGCACATATTTCGAATACGTACTCTTGGAGAGCAATATTCCTTTTCTGCCAGTGGACATAGAATTTAAATTTCAGGAGCCACTATGATAATACATGTTCAGTTTTTGAGAATTCATATGATAGAATAATTTACAACTGAGGAACCTAAGAATTTATAGGTTAGGAACCCAAGGTCTCTGAGAAGAACATTTTATGAGTTAACTTTTGTGTTTACTGTTATGGTTACTTAGTATTATACTGCTTATTATTTTGTTTTGGTAAAGATATCTGAAAATTTATACATCTAAATAAATACATAGGACTGCTTATGCTTAATCTAAATTCTATTTACTTTACCTATGTAATTACAAACTCTTGAGATTTGACACTAATTGAAATATTTTGTTACTGTCATATCTTACATATCATCTAGAGACTTATTTCAGAATTTAAGCAGAATCCATTTCCTTAATAATTTGTATTAGTTTTTTGGATGGATCATAATTAGATAAACTTTTGTTTTATTTTTTTCTTTATTTAGTAGTGTAGTGCTGTCTTCAAAGGGGAAAATACCCTGTAGTATGGCAAAAATACACAAACACATAAACACAGTTTCATATCTCTTGAGACAGAGGAAACGATTTCATATTTGCTATGAGTTCATCAAATTTAGGATGTTGTAATTTCTGAATCTCAAGGTTTACTTTGGGTCTTTACTATGATATGGTTCAAATATCTGGATTTGGTTGGAAGAACATGATTCTTTAATCAAGGTTTTTAAGTAATCTTTAATTCTTAAAGCTATATGCTAAGACAAGCAATTTTTAAGTTGTATTTTGATTGCATTTTGGAATTAAAATGTATTCAACAATTTTTCTGTAAATGCTTGGTAAGCCTTAACTGTAAAAGCCCAAGTAGTATATATTTTAGCCCCAAAAGGCCATATGGTCTCTGCTGCAATTATTCAATTCTGCCTTTATCAAAGGAAAACAGCTGCAGATGATATAATAAAGCCAATTACAAAGACAGGTGAGGTGGCAGGGCGTGGCCTACAGACCTTAGTTTTCTGACCCCTGATTGAATGGTATATAACACAGTAAATGAAATGATAGAGTATACAACAGAAACATTTAGTTTTATACACAGACTTCAGGCTAAATACCCTTCTTATTCAGCTTTTAGTTAGTACGGTGTCAGCTCTTCACTCTCTTTCCATTGCTGATTATGAATATTTTATTAAAACCACCAAAATGGAGGCACCTGGGTGGCTCAGTGGGTTAAGCCTCTGCCTTCAGCTCAGGTCATGATCTCAGGGTCCTGGGATCAAGCCCCACATCAGGCTCTCTGCTCAGCAGGGAGCCTGCTTCCCTCTCTCTCTCTGCCTACCTCTCTGCCTACCTGTGATCTCTCTCTCTGTGTCAGATAAATAAATAAAATCTTAAAAAAACAACAACACCAAAATGATATGGCTTAAGCATCCAATAATGTGCATAAATTAAATAAATTGGCCAAAGGAAAACAATGGTAAAAAAAATATTATTGGGGTACATTTGATTCGTAAGAGGTGTTTAATAATAAAATCCAAAATTTGGCTCTCTTTTTTGTTTCCAATGCAAAGGAAATCTAGTGAATTATAAAGGTTTTTGCATTATAATGATTTTGTGTCAAAAATATTTTTACATGATTTAATATTTTGAAATTAGGTATTTTTTGGGTTTTTACTAAAAAAAACTTTCTCAAATAAGGAGAAAATGTGATGTGCTACAAGATTGATGTGTCTGGAGAGTATGGAACAGCATATCACGTAGGAATTTTCTTTTTAATGCTTTCTTAAAGTAAGACGTTGTAACACCAAATGAGAATTTTTTGAGTGTTTCAATAATGAAATAGCAAACTGTAAGTTAATATCCATGAAATTATACTTTATTGATACTGTTCCTTGTTTGTGGGTGGTGGCTCTATGATAGTTGGTGGGATCCAGAAATGTTACTGACTGATGGTCTGGTTTGAGCTAAGGACAGAATAGAATTTTTAGAGTATAAGGTAATGTTGTCATGAGGAATGTGACCAGCCTTTGATGTTTGATGGCTGACAGCTGTTAAGCTTCATCCTTCCTTCTTTCCCGTTTACCCTACATCTGGACAAACTGATAAAAATGCCTGAGTATTTCTTTCTTTGTCCCTAGCAGGGGATTCAGACAAGGCAAGTCTTTGCGTCCATGTAGAAATCTCACTTTGGCTTCACCCCCTAACCACAGTACACCTGGGGCCAGCCTCCCTTCCTTGCTCTTTCAAGCCATTTTGGACCTTCTAGGGAGGCCTGCTGCAGACCTCCCCATAACCTAAGTAATACCTCTTTTCATACACACTTGGTGTGTGTGTTGGGGAGGGGAATGTTTTCAGTGTTGACCTCTAAATCTAACTTTAGGTGGGAGTCCCTGTTTTTGCAGGGTGCCTATAAAAGAAGTGCTTACAACAACTTATATCTATTAAATTGTGAAACTCTGCATTTCTGCCTTGTTCCAGTATGAGCCTGACCACCACCAACATCAGCCTCAGCACCGTGAACTCTTCTACATTGGTTTTGGCATAATTAGAGCTTTGCATCAGGAAAAATGCCTCTAGCACCTCTCTTAGATGCAGAGAAGAGGTGGTAGGGTCTTGAGCAGAAGTTAGGACATTCGGCCAGACAAAAGAAAAAGAAGGGTAAAGAATAGGAAGTTGAGAGAATTTGGCAAATGACTAAATGTGTGTTTGCAGTACCACAGATGGAATGATAGAGGCAGAGAACAGCAACAAAGAAAAGAATCAGTGACCGCACCAAGGTTTCAAACTTTGGTGATTAGTCTTAAATTTTTTTTTTTTTGGTGGAAATGCTGAATTTGATCTTCTGATGGGTTATGCAGTTAAAAAATAACTAGAAGAGAACTGGAGCTGGAACTATCTAGCACAGGACTGGACATGAGAATGAGGAGTCATCTCCACAATGGTAGAAGAAATTATATTACTAAAGTCCTTAAAGGTGAAAGCTTAGAGAGAAGGGAATGGTGGGGTATTTTACATATTATAATTATATGTCAGGAAAGATACTGAAGTAATGAGAAGGAGCTTTGAAATACTTTAGTAGCAAAATAAATAGTTCCTTCAGAACTACTTATCATCTATACCCATATAGGTGATCCATACCAGATTGCATCCTGTCAAAAAACCAATTGTTTAAAAATACTCAAGAGTTTGAGGTACTGGTGTAAAATGCCATTGACGGCAATTATATTTTACTTGCTGAGTTGATTCAATTAAGACACAATAAATTCTGAATGTTGCTGATAGGATTTGTAAAATTATCAGGCTATTCAGCCATTCTGGTCAAAGTGGCTAAGGAAAGAAATTTATAATTTCATGGTTGAATGACATAATGAGTGCTATTAACTTAATTGGTCATTATTAAAGTAACACTCTGTGCTGCAAACAATAGTGATTCTTTGGTGCATGGGGCTTTTCAATTCTACCTCAAATATTTTCAGAAATCATATATGTCACAAATCTTTAAGTTAACAGTTTATGCATGATTTTCTGTTACCTGGATTTTTAAAGATATTGCCCTTGGAATATTGCTTTAAAAAGGCATATATAACTAAATGGTATCGAGATGACTGCATAAAAATGAAGTACTAAAAATGAGTTTGAGATACATTTTACTTAGCCTTCAATACTAAATAAAGAGAAGTAAGTTGGTTTGATGTTCCTGTCTGACTCATATAAATATCTCTGAAAAGAAGAAAATATGCCCTCCCTAGGGGAGATAGGTGAGGCAGATTGTCATGGAAAATGACAACTTGGTGATTCTTGCCTGACTTAAACTCTTCAAGTATTGAACCTAGTAATGAATGGTGGAAATTTTAGAAATGAATGAGAAAAGAAGCAGAGTAAATTATGTATGTATTTCCGTGTCCTCTTTAACATATATAAATTGAACACATTCCATATGTCCTGTAATTCCCATTAATACAATGATGAAAGACTAATAATAGGATCTCTGTAAGGCTAATAAACATCTTATTTGCTTCCTATCAAGAAAGGAGTCATGATACAGATGAAGTTCCTTTATTATTGCATTGTCTAGTAATAGAGCTGATCTACTTGTTTCTCAGTGCTTTGGGGAATGGAAAAGACAGAAGGACATGTGGAGACCATGGGTCACCTTTTTGCCTAAGTTCTACAAGGATGAGAGAATGTTCATTTAACAAATAAACAGCTGTAAATGTCTTCTTATACTGAGGTCAATTCCATTCTAATTTGACCGTAAGGCCCTCAGAAACTTGGGGTTCATATACTTCAATTAACATGGCCCAGTTTGTTGTCAAAATCAGAGCTGCAGATCTGAAATCATCTCCATCATAGATAGATAAAGACCCCCAGCTTTCTTCATTTGCTATGGAAACAACATATAATTCTACTGTTTACAAAGATACAAGATAACTAAATGCTTGTTCTTAAAACCTATTTTTCTCTTCTTTCCACCCTTTATTTAAGCCTTTTCCCCTTCCCTTTAATTCTGCTGGCCAATTCAGAGGTATTGTAGACCCATCACCCTTTACCCTGTATATTTTATTAAAGAGACATTGCAACAGTGTCTGCTGATTCCATAGATAAAATGCAAAGCCCCTTAAAGCAAAAGTATAAGAATAATTTAGTGAGATCTATGAAGAGTTTATATTTCTAACATTTTACAAATTTGTTACATATTGTAGGATGAATTTTCCTAGGGTAATATATTGCATATTATTTTTCCATAGCAAGACACATTAATTGCCTGGGAATTGAAGTACAACTGTGTAAAAGATGTAGCTTTTATTGCCCGGCCAAACAAACAATTACAGAGAGACTATTTACTGAAGGCCATGTTCATGAATAATATGGCAGGAATTTGTCTAAAAGCATTAGACTGTTTAACAATATTTTTTATTTTGTTTGTGTTTAAATATTTAAATTGAATTTCTTTAGTGTTCTAGTTCTTTGAATTTTGTTGAATATATGTAAAAATATAATTGGTTTCTTTATTTAAAAGTTTAAAATTTTTTACCTGCCCTCTGTCTTTATTTATTTATTTATTTATTTGACAGAGAGAGCTCACAAGCAGGCAGAGAAAGAGGAAGGGAAGCAGGCTCCCCGCTGAGCAGAGAGCCCGATGCGGGGCTCGATCCCAGGACTCCGAGATCATGACCTGAGCCGAAGGCAGCAGCTTAACCCACTGAGCCACCCAGGAGCCCCTACCTGCCCTCTCTCTTAACAGAAAAAAGAAAAAAAAATGCCTCTTTGCATACTGATTGCACTACAGCTTTTAAAGAGAAAAAAAATGACTAAAACGATTTCTTTACATTTTTAGCTTTTTGAAATTTTCTTCTTTTGAGATATGTAGCTGAAATCATAAATTCCTGTGAGTATTTGGCAGTGACCAGTTGGTCTGCTTAATATGGTCGCCCCAAGTGAATAACTTTGACTTCAAAAAGTAATTGCTTCATAAAGCTGTATATTTTTCTTAATTATTGGAGCAGCTAATTCATACTTTTATATCCTCTCTTTGTGAAACCTAAAAGTTAGTGATTTTTCCTCTTTGTAATCAATTTGCTTCAATTTTTAAACATGTCATTGGTAAAAAGTGGAAGTTGACAAGTAATTGCTAAAAAGCAGAATGATAAATGCAAATTTAAGAATCAAAACAGAATTCTGTGGTTTAATGCTGTTTGTATGCCTAATGCATCCCTCATAGTTTGTAATGTGAATTAGGTACTTAAGAAATATCAGAAAAAAAGCTCAATGGCTATTTTAAAAAAATGTGGGTCTAAACAAAGATGTTTCAGTATTTATAGGTATTCAAAAATATTAAGTAGAAAAATTGAGAATTTCCCATTAAGTGGTATATTTGGCTATATTCATGAAATCTTAATTTTTAAATGACATTCTAACTCTTACAAATGGTGCAGTTTTTCTTGTTAAACTATCATATGAAACTATATTTTAGGCTTAGGCTCTGGTTGTCGGAAGTTTCTTTACTTTCTTAGAAACCAAGAGGAATTACATGGATAGAAAACTTACATGCCAACATGTTTGATATCCAAAGATGCTTATCTAAGAGGCATACCTGGAAAGGATGGAGATGAACTTTCTTTAAGCCATCCATACATTTAGTTCATCCTATATATCCCCAAACAAGCATGCACATTTCCCTTATTGAATGGTAAAAAGAATACTATGAAACTTTATAACTAATATTGAAAAAGATACCAACCTGCCATGCTTAAGTTGAATTTCTACCCCTGGTCCAAAAAGCATAAATAGGACAAAGAGCATGGTGATTGGTTCAGTGTGGGGAAATGTGCCAAATTCTGTAGTCATAGGAAAGGGATCTGTTGCCAAAAGGAATATGGATTTGCTATGCAGCCAAGGATAGAATGGCATCATTTAATTGGTCACTGTTTCCTTACTGATTTCTATTATTGCTCATTTTATTAAAAGTTTGCTTTACTTAACTCAAAAGAACATTAAATTAATTTCCAAGTGTTTCCAAATAGCTCATACACTGGTGTGGTGCTAAAAAACAAAGACCATTTTAAAAAAGGGTTTTTTTTGTTACCATATAATGTATTATTTGCTTCAGGGGTACAGGTTTGTGAATCATCCATCTTAATTCATAGCACTCACCATAGCACATACTCTCCCCAGTGTCTATAACCCAGCCACCCTATCACTCCCCTCCCCACCCACCAGCAACCCTCAGTTTGTTTAGTGATATTAAGAGTCTCTTATGGTTTGTCTCCCTCCCTGGTCCCATCTTGTTTCATTTTTTCCCCCCCCCCCCCCCCCCCCCCCGCCATGACCTCCTGCCCTGCCTCTCAAATTCCTCGTATCAGAGAGATCATATGATCATTGTCTTTCTCTGACTGACTTATTTCACTTAGCATAATACCCTCTAGTTGTTGCAAATGGCAGGATTTTAGGTTTTTTTGATGGCTGCCTAGTATTCCATTGTATATACATATACCACATCTTCTTTATCTTATTTATCTGTTCATGGACATCTAGTTTCTTTCCATAGTTTTTTAGGTTTATTTAAAAAATATTTTTTGAAGATTTTATTTGTTTATCTGTCAGAGAGAGCGCGCACACAAGCAGGGAAAGTGGCAGGCAGAGAGAGAAACAGGCTCCCTGTTGAGCAAAGTCCCTTTTGAGCAAACAACCCCATGTGGTACTCAATCCCAGGACTCTGGGATCTTGACCGGAGCCAAAGACAGATGCTTAAACCCTTTAGCCCCCCAGGCATCCCCATTTTTAGGCTTAAATGTTCCTAAGATAAGAGAACGATCAGAATGACCAGAGAGTTCAAAAAGGTACAATGCTTTACATGGCCCGAAATTCTGTCCTCACCATCTGACTCATGTATAATCCATAGGCTATGTTTTAAGGCTTGGAATTTATGCCAGAACATGTTTTATATGGCTTGCCTAAAACAATTATTTCAATCATTGTACTGTTTGGAAATAAAGGCAAACAACAAAAAATAGCATATCTGGGGCACCTGCAGGCTTAGTTCGTTAGGTGAATGACTTGATTTTGGCTCAGGTCATGAGCTCACAGTCCAGGGTAAAGCCATGTATCCAGCACTGTGCTCAGCGGGAGTCTGCTAGAGATTCTCTCTCCCTTTCTTTTGACCCCACCCCCCACTTGTCACAGGCATGGGCATTCTCTCTCTCTCTCTCTCTCTTTCTCTCTTTTTAAACATTTTATTTATTTGACAGAGAGAGATCACAAGTAGGCAGAGCAGCAGGCAGAGGAAGAGGGAGAATCAGGCTCCCAGCTGAGTAGGGAGCTGGATGCCAGGCTCAATCCTAGGACCCTGGGATCATGACCAGAGCTGAAGGCAGATGCTTAACTGAGCCACCGAGGCACCCATTCTCTCTCTCTCTTAAATAAATAAATAAATTAATTAATCTTTAAAAAAAAAAAGTCCTATCTATAAAATATATATGACAAAAATTCAATCCCACCTGAAGTCATGATAAACCCATTGATGTTACTGAGTCAGGGAGACAGGAAGACCAACAAATAAGCTACATTTTTCCAGATGTTAAAGATCTGAAAACAGGTTATAGGAATAGCATAGCCTGCTCTGAATTAGCTTTACTAACCAGATTGCTTAAAGCGAAAGGAAAAGAAAAGTAGAATGCCTAAGCGAACCCAGGGGATTTTCCAACGAGAGGATTGTGAAGGATGTTTGCTGGTACAGATCACTACATGGGATAAACCCAGTTTTATGTTTCTATTTACATATTAATTGTAATTCAACTATGGCATAATTAAGGAGGCTCACTACATGTTTGCATAAAAAAATAAAAACACCAATTGCATAAACAATAAGTATTGGGCTTTTGAGGATTTATACAAAGTTTACTTAAAATGCTGTCACAGTTCTTTTCTCTTGGTTTTATTCATGCAGTTTCCATTTTAATGATTGATTTATTATTTCTTATAAATTGAAATGAAGCTACTTTTGGTAGCAATATTCTTTCAGATTCCATTATAATTTCACATGGAAAAAATTTTCTTGAAGACTTTAAACATCACAGTGATTTTTTTTTTTTCAAACAAGGGAGCAGAATAAATGGAATCTATCACAAAAGGTTGAAAATTGTTTGTGCCTGGAGATTAGAGTAGTATCATGCTAAATTGATATGTTATATTCTAGAGGGATTCAAGAAGATAAAATTAAAATATTTAGGTTTTCAAAACTAAAGCAAGTATAAAGAATTAGGACTAAATGATTACATAAATATAATACTAAATATCAAGCGATTTATAAACAATATAACTTACGAAACATAGGAAAGATGATAGAAATCTCTGTATAATACATTATAAGCTCAGGGGCAAAGGAGTTATGAGGTGATTATTTTCTAGGCAAATTTGTGAAGTATATGAAGAAGTCTGAAGCTGTTGATCTGAGGAGGAAGAGGTTAAAAGACCTCTACCTCTTCTTTGGCTTCATTTGTTCTTTCTTTCTCTTCTCATCCTTCTCTTTTAGATTTTCTTTTGTCTCACCTTTCTCTTCAGTTATTTTTATATCTTACCCTTTCCTTCAGTTGTACCTGATTTTTCCAAATTCTCTAATCAGCATGGAGTATCTACTGTGGTATCCCTTTCAATACATATGTAATGACTGGCTATGGCGAGTATTACAGGAATATGGTGGGAGGGCAGCTCCAGGGATGGGATGTAACTGTGACATATTTAGTATGAAGAAATATTAGATGTGATGATGTGGTCATGCTGCCATTTCTGTCCCACTTTGTTAAATGACTACTGTATTCACTCAGTAGAATTGCCTCTGTAACAGATCTTAAATAGTTTATGCTTTGGACCCCATAAGCAGTGTGGTGAAGTCTGAGGACCTCTTCTCAGAATACTTTATAAATACACAAAATAAAATACTTAGCATTACGAAGGAAACAAATTATGTCAAATACATTGATCAAGATATTAAAAAATATAAATTTGTAGTATAATAATATGTGGGCTTTTTCATTAAAATATTAAATAACCTGCCCAGCTGTGTTATAATAGCAATCATAATTTCAAAATAGTGATGATATTAATGATAATTGTAGATATCTACACAAATATAATTTAATAGGAAAAAATACAGATATGAAATATCTGTCGGTTTTTATTGGTGACAAAGTCACAAGTAACTGTTTGATTACGCTGTGGCTTGATAATATTTTCAATCCAAATTCCTATTTGAAAGTAATGCAAACTCTCAGTTAAAAGCTAATGAAACTGGGACGCCTGGGTGGCTCAGTCTGTTGGGCAGCTGCCTTCGGCTCGGGTCGTGATCCCAGCGTCCTGGGATCGAGTCCCGTGTCGGGCTCCTTGCTCAGCAGGGAGCCTGCTTCTCCCTCTGCCTCTGCCTGCCACTCTGCCTGCCTGTGCTCATTCTCGCTCTCTCTCTCTGACAAATAAATAAATAAATAAAATCTTTAAGAAAAAAAAGCTAATGAAACTAAAGATGTGCTTGTGTTTTATTTGCCATCTAAATTCAGAATAACCTCAATTCCATCCAGAGGTCCCATATTAATTACATCTACTATAGATACAAATCCATATTGTTTCATCGCTCAGCAGATGTCATCAATTTCTCTAAACCAGAAGTTTAAAAATTATTGGATCAGCAATTCAACTGGGAGCTTTATTTTAAATTTTCTTTCAAAAAATCAGCTTCTGGGTCCTACCCTCGAATAGAACTCTGGGCAGCATTGTTCTAGATAACTATAGTCCTCAGCTATAGTGCAGCACCTTTTAAATATTTTATTTATTTATTTGACAGACAGAGATTACAAGTAGGCAAGAGAGGCAGGCAGGGAGAGAGAGGAGGAAGCAGGCTCTCCGAGGAGCAGAGAGCCCGATGTGGGGCTTGATCCTAGGACCCTGGGATCATGACCTGAGCTGAAAGCAGAGGCTTTAACCCACTGAGCCACTCAGGTGCCCCAGTACAGCACCTTTTAAAGAGAAGTGTTCTCCCAGAATCTTCTGTGAACCTAGGTCAAGAAAATTTTCTCAATCTAGTTCATAATACTTCCCAAAACAAAAGATATGGCAGCAACAACAGAAACACTTAAGCGACTAGATACATAGTTGTAATATCTCTCGTGCAAATAACTTTCAGCAAATTGCCAGATAATTAGTATGTGTGTTTGTATGATATTCCTAAAATATCAGCTATATAGAAAAATAGAGAGCATCTAAACAATATAATCCCCAGGATTGGATTTATTTCTCTAATACTAACTCTCTATATTATAGACACATAGTTTAATTATTCAGAAGTTCCATTTGGGGATGAAAAAAGAGATGGCACACACACAGAACCTATTTTAGTGCCTTTCAGAATAAGCACTCGCATAACAGCTGTGATTATTATTATTGGTGTCATTGTTATTTAATATCTGCTGCAGGATTGCATTTTTTTTGTGTGTGTGTGCTTACCCCAATTCCAGTAGTGGAGTATGTCTTTGTTACCATAATAAGCACTGGTCTTTTTCTATGTATTTTGTCTATTTCATAGTTCTCTTTGAGGAAGTTATCAATATTCCCAATAATAAGAGGTGTTTATATTGTGGGTGTCCACTTTGATGAGGATGAAAATCCCAAATTTCCTCCTTCTACCAACAGTGTGGACTTGTTCAGTCAGATGTAGGGGGGATATAATATGAAGACTGTGATTTCTATCTAGAAAGTTGGAGGGGGTTATTGAAGATATTCAAGAGATAAAATAGAACTCCAAATACCCTTCAGAGACCAATTCGCTATGACATAAATATGGACACAATAATGTCTCTGACTTATCCCCAGATGGGTGTGAGTACGTGTGTGTGGAGGCGCATCTCCTGTTGTTGTTGTTGTTTTCCAATATTAGTTCCCTCAGGCAAGATATGGTTAAAATCAAATCAGAAATTCATGACTAAAGCAATTCAGAGATGCTGTAAATTCTAATCAAGTGAAACAACAAGGCACTCCTGAGTGGGAAAAGTGAACGCTGTTTCAAAAAGAGACAATACAGTTAAGATGGAAGAAGGATGCTTACACTCCCTCTTCCCCTAGTAGCAACTAAAAGAAAATATAAAGATACTTATTGGAGGATTCTGGAAATTAAGTAGAAACAGATGGACAAGATAGGAGAATCAAAACTGAAATAATGATTCCTAAGGCAATGAGTTAGCTATTTTTTTCCTCCCACATTTCCTGACTTAGACTCTCAGAGAGCACCAAATGGGTGCAGAGAGATATTATTCCTCTCAGACAGAAAATAACCAGAGAACTAGGAAGGGGGTCCCCTGTACAGTGGAGCTTTATTGATTCTCCTGGCCCTACCCAAGTCATACTTCACTTACAAGACTGGATCTCCTTGTTGGCAGAGGGGCGTGGTGGTAAAGACAGTGGTCATGTATGCTGTTTTATCTTGCCACTTTGCCTAGTGAAGACCCAGTCATGGGGAGTGTAGCACAGTGCAGGGAGGCTAAAGCCCCCATTTTCTAGCAAGAGCGGTGAGGAAAATTAGAAGCCTGGGGAGTCCTCGTGGTCCAAGTAAGAACTAGCATGAGTGTGAGAAACTCCTGGTGGCTGCAGTGTTAGGATGCCCCCCCTCACTTTTTAGGTTTTGCTCTTAGGAATTTCACCAAATGTCATGATATAATGACAAGGGAAATTCCCTATGGCTCTCACAAGAGGAGGTGAGGAAGGATGCTTGTGAAATATCCCCAGAGCATTATCTAAAGTAACAGCCCACACTCTGGGGTAAGTGAATTTCCCAGAGGCTTACCCCACTTTAGAGTAACAGCATTTCTCCACTTCCATCTCCCTTAACCTTCTTGTTTAACCGAAGTTGAAGGAATGCTAAGAAACATTTGTGAAAGTCACTGCCTAGAAACCTGGGATCACTAAAAACTGAGATGTAATCATAAGATTATAGACTGATCCTCCTCCCCTTTTCCTAATTACCATACCAGTGAGCTCCAATTTAATAATTGCAAATTATAGTTAAAAGATCTGCAGGGTATCTACCATAACCGAGGAGGAGTTCTTAGGGGAGTCCAAAGACAGCAAGAAAGACAAAACACCAGAGTACTCTGAAGCCTCAGGTATATTCAGCTACAGCAAATATTAAACACAGATCAACTTCTGGTTACATTAACGTAGATCCTCTCATAAGAGCCTTGCTTACTTTGGTTCCGATGATCCAATACACTCTGTTTAGCTTGTAACAAAATGTTTAAGTAAAGTTAACAGGCAAGAAAAAACACATTTTCAAGAGACAATAAGTATCAGGACGAGACTGAGATATGATTCAGGTTTTGTAATCAGATAGAATATAAAATCACTATGATTAAATCTGTTAAAAGCACTAATGGAAAAAATACATATAAGAATGGATGGGTGAGATAAGCAGAAAGGTGAAAACTCTAAAAGAATCAGAACGAAATGCTTGATGTTAATTCAGATAATTAGATGGTTTGTATGAATATAAAGTTTGAGAAGTATGAGCCTCGAACATCATCAGCAAGTAGGTTTCCCATAAGATTTAATGGACTTTAACTGTCTCTCAAGGCCGATATCCATGTTCCTTGCCCTGAGAGTCCTATTTAGACCAAGTTTAGGGGTATCAGTGGCTCATTCACTTGAGCATCTGACTCTTGGTTTCGACTGGGGTCATGATGTTATTGTCGTGGGATAGAGCCCCACTCGGGCCCTGTGCTCAGTATAGAGTCTGCTTCACATTCTCTCTCCCTCTTTCTTGGTCTCTGTTTTTTCAAATAAATAAATAAAATCTAAAAAAAAAAGAAAAAAAAAGAAAAAAAACAAGTTTTTATCTTCTGAGCGAGGAGGCCCGCACTCATAGTATTTTCCATCTTGAGGAAGGAAAAAGAATTATAAAATATTTTGTCTGGGTGATACCTAAGAAACATTTAACCTAATGCTCTCATTATAGATGTAGCTACTTTGAGTTAGAGATTCTTGTGCTTTCTTTTGATATTATCAAAACTGACTGGGATTTTCATATAAGGAGGATGTTCAGGGTTCTCTCCAATACTAAAGGAAGCTAAAGCTGGGCCATAGCACTACTGAAAAATCTTTCATTTACAATGATCCTTGGGATCTTAAAGTATACCAAATTTCTAATACTCTACCTATAACCTGGGAGTCTAAAATGATATTCGTATCTAGAAAAAAGAAGGCAAATAGAATCTGGTAAATTTCCATCAGCCTGACAGTTTTATCCTCTTCGCATCATCACCGTTCTTTGACAGCATCACATGCTAAAGAGGAATTATTGGTAAAAGAAAGAATCAATATGACAAACTTCACTGTTGTCTTGTTGTAAGAAACTGGCATGGCCACTCCAGCATTCAGCAACCCCCACTCTGACCAGTCAGCAGCCTTTAGCATCAAGATAAGACCCTCCTCCGTCAGCAAAAAGATTAAAACTCAGATGATGGTTAGCATTTTTTAGCAATAATGTATTTTTAAATTAAGGTATATACATTTTTTCTAGATGTGATGCTATTGCATACTTAATAGACTACTATAGAGTATAAACATAATTTTAAATGCACTGAGAGGCCAAGAAATTCACTTGACTCCCCTTGCAGTATTTGCTTTATTGAGGTAAACTGGAAGGAACCTGCAGTCAGTCCAAGGTATGCCTGTAAATAAATCAGTGCACACATGTGTTGATCTAAAATGCTTTAAAATATAAAGTAAAATATTTAAAACATACCTTAAGTAACTTGTATATTTGAACATAGTATTATGCTCTTCCTATAATAGATTGTTTCCCTTAAACTATCATAATAATTTCTGATGAAAGAGGAAAGAATAAAGTCCTTTGAAAGTCAAACAAGTCATAAGCTAAAAAAAATACAAAAACTGTTTTTCAGCTATAACCATCTAAAAGGTATTGTACAAGAAGTATATTTTACATTGAGGCAATCTCCTTAGGAAATGCTACAATAAACCCAATTTTCTTGTAGTAGGATTTTCACTGTTTTAAATCTCATTTTCTTTTATTTTTCCAGATTTTTTTGTAATACAGCTCAGGAGATTGGTGACAAAAACAACATAATGAATTTTCAGGCTGCATAATTTATGACTTCATACTCAGAGCAACAGTTTTAACCTCCACTCATATTTACATTTGCCCTCTATTTCCCAGATTCAAATGGTCTTTCTAAGGAGATTGGTTTCATGCAGAGACAGGATAGTAATCAGAAATTTCTACCTTACTCACTATAAATCAGAGTGATTTCTGTCCACATTTGTGGCCACCATTGAAACAAAATGCACCTCTGACTAGGGGATGCATGTGGGCTATTAACTGCTAGAGTTTTGATTTCCAATAAAGATACTTCTTCAGTTTGTTTAATGCTTCCAAAAAGAGGGGTGTGGTTTCCTGGCATATTAGAGCAATTTAGCTAACAGCCGAAGTCCTTGCTAGTTCATAAAAACATGTATAAGTACCACAATTATAACAATGTTTGTGATGCAGAAAACGAAAATAGGAAAGATGAAAACAGAGAAGCATGTATTTTATTGATATCTTAAAGAGTGAATCGCAGACAGAAGCACCTTTTAAATTCAGACTCTTCTGCAGAAGTAAATGAGAAGAGGACAGACACTTCCTTCCATAACCTTAAGTAGACTGGAGCATGTGAGGGGATTACAGCAGAAATGCTATCAACAATGGCAAAAGATGAATAAATTACTTGAACGTTTGAGTCAGAAGAAACTGACATTCAAAAGACCCAGGCAGGCCAGACAATCCATTATCCATTTAACCACGTAACTGACTCAGACGCAATTGCTGGCCCAGATGCTTTTGCTAGAAAACTGTCTGCAACAGCTAGGCATCTGGGTGTAGCAATTGCTAGAATGAGGATAAGATAATTTACAAGAACTCTAAAACAAACAAACAAAAAAAAACACCCAGGAATTTTTGCTTTTCCAAAGAAAACATGTGGGCAAGTTACCAAAAGCAGCTCAGGCTACATCACCTGGAGTGCAATGAGAAACAAGCCATGCATTGTTCTGCCTTAAGTAAAAAGTCAGACTTGCTCAACAGAATTGGACACACTTGAAGTTAGTCAATATTACTTAGTAAAGGAAAGTGCTGAATATGCTGATGAGGCTGTCCCTTTGCTATTTTTGTTATTAGAAATTGTCCCGACCCTTTTTAATTTCCTCTGACTTTGATTCTTGTTTTGATTCAGAATGCTCTGGCTTTTTGGATATGTAGTGTCGTAGACAAAGAGGTAAAAAGAAAAATTAGATCATGTAATGAAGAGAAAGAAGAAAAATTTGAGGATATGTTACTATTAGCCCACATCATGATAGAATAGCTAATTAATTTGGGGATAATATAATTCAGAGCAGCCAGCTGGAATTTTATTAATGATCAGTCAAAACAAAGGGCACATTTTCCAACAGGTTATTCTGGTATTATATAGGCATAGCTGTTCCAGCAGGTAGAATTAAGTGACAGCTCTATCACCACTTGCCCTGTGACTTTTCAGTATGATATACACAGCCTTAACCTCCTTACCTCTTTTTGCTTTAATATTGAAGACCACTTTGTTGGTTCCAGGCAAATTCAATAGGAAATTTATCAGAAGACAGAGTGGAGAAGGCTCCATGTTGACACAAGAAGTAATCTGAGTCAAAGAGGGAGTGCCAAAGCCATGGCCAAATTAAAAAGTAGGAATGAAAGTCACAAAGAAGGTGCTGAATTGTCATTTATGTATTTGTTCTGCAGATGTGTATTTTCTATGATCGGTCAGATGTAATAAAGAACAAGACAGAATTGTTTTGTCAAGATGATCATTTGACTGGTGATTGGCATGGGATCATTACTCAGACCACATGCTCCTTGGCTCCAATTCTGCCTTATTGAATCAGCATCTGTGAAGCTTGGTCTTTCTGAATTCTCATATAATTAAACTCTCCAGGTTACCTTAGTTAAACTGAAGTTTGAGAACTAGTAGCTTTTGGAATTATGATAACTAAACTGACAGTCTCAATATAATATCACGACATAGCACTTCTCCTCTTTTCTTTGTTACCAACTCTTTACTGTAAATTTAAAAAATTACATTAATGAATTCCATTTTATTTTTCTTAAGGTTTATTTTCTTCTAAAATAGTTTATGTATGTAAACCTTAAAGGTTATTTTATTTTAAACCCACTTAAAGTAAACATTCTAGGAAATAGAATAACATATGACATTGAAATGATATTACATCAGTTACATTTTAGAACATTTCCATTACTCCAGAAAGTTTGCTCTTTTACCTTCCAGGAAATTCCCACTCCCTTTCCAGGT
>PISX010028616.1:0-21291 GCA_004024625.1 Mellivora capensis | reverse complement strand
TGGTATATATACACGATGGAATACTATGCAGCCATCAAAAGAAATGAAATCTTGCCATTCGCAACGACGTGGATGGAACTAGAGGGTATCATGCTTAGTGAAATAAGTCAATCAGAGAAAGACAACTATCATATGATATCCCTGATGTGAGGAAGTGGAGATGCAACATGGGGGACTAGGGGGGCAGAAAAAGAAGAAACAAGATGGGATTGGGAGGGAGACAAACCATAAGTGACTCAATCTCACAAAACAAACTGAGGGTTGCTGGGGGGAGGGGGTAGGGAAAGGTGGGTGGGGTAATGGACATTGGGGAGGGTATGTGCTATGGTTAGTGCTGTGAAGTGTGTAAACCTGGCGATTCACAGACATGTACCCCTGGGGATAAAAAATTGTTTATAAAAAAATAAAAATTTAAAGATTTTATTTTTAAGTAATCTCTACACCAAACATGGAGTTTGAATTCACAACCTTGAGATTAAGATTCCCATGCTCCACTGATTGAGCCGGCCAGGCACCCTGGAAAATTATTTCTACTCTAGAGTTTTATACCTAGTCATACTATCAATTAAGCGTACAGCTGGACTAAAGACAATTTCAGACATATAAAATCCCAGAAACTTTGCATCCTTTCTTAGGAGCCTACCACCAAAAGGGAAGAATAAACTAAGAAAAAGAAATACTATTGAAAAGAGGGAGAAAAACAAGAAAGACAAAGGGTCTAGGTACTAGTGGATCTATCATTGGAGAAAGGTAAAGACAATACTCAAATTGATAATGAAGGCAGGTTCATAGTTGACAGCTATATAGGAAGACAAGAAAACAAATGATAGAGATGGGGGGTTCCAAGAAGCACAAAAATTGGAAATAATAGTTTTTATGATTAGTTTGAACATTTTAAGGGAAAATATATTCATTCATAATAAATATTTTAGTGACCACTGTCAGCCACAAACACTATTCTCATTGAGTTTTCATTGTAGCACAGGGAGTAAGATAATAAACCTAATAAATAAATTCTATATTAGAAGGCAATAGTATCTATGAAAAAAGAAAAAGTAAAGCTGGGTAAGGAGGATTAAAATTGCTATAGGTGGTGGGAGGGGAGGGTGTGTATTACAATTTAAAATAGGATAGAGAGGATAGACTTCACTGTAAAGTGACATTTCAGCCAAGACCTGAAGGGAATTAGGAAATTAGTCATATGGCTATTTGGCAGAAGAACTTTCCAGGCAGAGAGAACTGCCAGAGGGGGTGGAAAAATGTGAGAGGGGTGGATGCTGGAGGACCAGTAGGAAATGAGGTCAGAGAGGTAGGATATGAGAGGTGAAGGGTATGTCATGTAGGGTCTTGTAGATCACTGTAATAACTGATATTTCTTCCAGGGAAATGGAAATCCATTGTAGGAGTGGAATGGCTTATGTTTTAAAGAGATCACTCTGGTTGCCTGTTTGAGAAAATACTTGGCAGATAAGGGTGGAAACAAGGAGATAATAAGGAGACAAATGGCTTGCCTAAGGAGGCAATTATTCCAGTAATTTGGGCAAGAAATGTTGGTAGCACAAACTACAGTGGTCCATCTGTTGAAGGGTTGAAAGAAGAATTAGTGACAGTGTTGCAGGATTTTTTCTATGTCCAGTGCCCATGGTTCTTGGCCATGCTTCTTGGAAGAATGAAGAGGTAGACCAGACAGAGCAAAAGTAAAGCAAGGTTTATTGAGCTATGTAGTACAAAGCTCCCAAAGAAGGAAGGGACCTGAAGGGGTTGCCCCAGAGTTTCTAAGGGTTTTTAAAGGCTTGTTGACAGACTGTTTTAATCTGATTAATGCTCCCTGTGCTTGTCATCCAATCAGCTTTTCAGTCCCCTATTTGTCACATGTCTCCTATCTGTCACATGGGTGGAGGGCTCCTTCCAGGGTTGTGTAAAATCCTTTTAAGGGTGGTTTCCTCTTGAGGGGGGGTGGTGGAATGGGCGGTGGGGGATGTTGCTTATCCCTGCACCCTACCTTCCAATTATCCTTCTTCAACACTCACATAAAAAACTAAGCAAAGTTAAGAAATGAGTCAAGTATTGACTATGGGAAAAACAGCAATGGTATAAAAAAGGAACAAGAATTATAGTAGTCCTCATGACTAAGTTGTGAACAATGCTTCCGTAGTTATAATCACCTAAACCTAAAATGTTAACTTAACCAATTATTACCATATGGTTATACAGGAAAGATATGTGGTGAGAGTATGGCTAGTTTCCCTAACAATGAGTCCCTACACATCACTTAAAAAAAAAAAAAGAAAGAAAGAAAGAAAGAAAGAAAGAAAGAAAGAAAGTAAACAACCCAATAGGAAAATGTGTGAAGGCTAAAAACAGACAATTCAAGGAAAAAAAAAAAAAAAAAAAAAAAAAAAAAAAAAAAAAAAAAAAAAAAAAAAGAAAGAAAAAAAAAAAAAAAGAAAGTAAACAACCCAATAGGAAAATGTGTGAAGGCTAAAAACAGACAATTCAAGGAAAAAAAAAAAAAAAAAGAACAGCTGGGTCTTAAACTTATAAAAAGTTCAACTTCCCTTGAATAAAAGTAAGGAAAATTAAAACTACACTGAGGTATCACGTTTCACCTAATTAGACTGGAAAAGATCCAGAAGTTTGATTGACACTCTGTGCATGAGGGAATATGGGTAAATAGGCATTCTCAATCATTCTCAATGGGCATATAAACTGGTATGGCAATTTGGCAAAAGCTATCAAAGTCGCAAAATGTAGATATCCTTTTGGGTTGGACATGGATGTAGGATACCCTGGTATCCCCCTTCCGGGAAGTTCTTGCTGTCCCAGCTGCTAGAAGTTCTGCAGTAGATAATCTTCCACTGGCAGCCCCTTCAAATTCTGCTTCACCAGCAGAGTTGCCTCAGCCAGCGTCAAGCCTTTAAGGGGCAGCCCACATCTGGTGTCTGATGGAGGAGGGGTATAAAGGCCAAGCTATCGCCACCCAATCCAAGTTGATTCTGATAAGTCATCAGCTCCACAGCTTCCTTATAGGGTGGCTGAAGCTGTTTCAGGTGCTTCAAAGCTCAACTTCCTCTGCCTGATCCCACTTTCTCCTTCTTCCTTCCACAGGTCTTAAACCCAAGGTTACTCCCCAATAAACATCCTGCATTCTAAATTTGTCCCAGAATCTGCTTAACAGAGAACCTAACTTGTAATACTTTTGACCCATAACTCCATTTCTAGGAATTTATTTCACAAATTACTCACACCAAGTCAAAAATGTATATTCAAAGTTATTCATAGCAGATATTTGAAAGAGCAAAAACTGGAAACACTCTGAATATCTGATTAAATCAGGT
This sequence comes from Mellivora capensis, assembly GCA_004024625.1. Lineage (NCBI taxonomy): Eukaryota > Metazoa > Chordata > Mammalia > Carnivora > Mustelidae > Mellivora > Mellivora capensis. The sequence goes on along the minus strand of PISX010028616.1, from coordinate 17,953 downwards.
GACTGACTGATTAAATAAAGGCGTATCTATATTGTGGAATATGTATATGTTGTATATGTATATGTTGTAATATGTAATAAAGGGAGAAAACTCTTTAATGATGCAAAAAGATCTTCAAAACATATGTGTGTTTATATGTGTGTATTTGTATATGCAAGAAGGATGCATAAAAACTAATATCATTCATTGCCTATGAGTAGATTTGGGTGTCTCAGGGACAGAGGTAGAAGGGAGATTTTTCATAATGTACACCTTTGTACTTTTTGAATTTTAAACCATGTGAATGGGTTATATAAGGATTAGAAAAAACTTTCACTAGTTGAATTGTTTGTCTTAAAACTACATATAGAAAACTACATATAAAAAAAAGAAAACTACATATGCACAGCTTTGAGGAAATAAAAATTAAATTTAAAAATACCTGTTACATAAGAAATAAAGGAACAAATTGTGCAGACTGATTTCCATTTTAGAAAAAATTGTCTACATATACAGATACACACATTGATATAAGCCTGCAAAAGGGTCCAGGAAGAATAAAAAATGTAAAAGTAGTTGTTATTCTCAATTGTTTGAAATTAAGGGAATGTATATCTTTGTATCTAAAAAATAATTTTTTAAAAATTATGAGACAGGGTGCCTGGGTGGCTCAGTGGGTTAAAGCCTCTGCCTTCGGCTCAGGTCATGATCTCAGGGTCCTGGGGTCGAGCCCCGCATCGGGCTCTCTGCTCGGCGGGGAGCCTGCTTCCCCAGCTCTCTCTGCCTGACTCTCTGCCTACTTTTGATCTCTGTCAAATAAATAAATAAAATCTTTAAAAAAAATTATGAGACAAACTAAAACTAAAAAATGGGGGAAAAAAACCCTGCTTACTAATTATTTTAGAGGAAACTTTAGATGATGCTTTTAGGGGGTTGAGAAACTAGTAATTTGAGGAAAATGAAACAAATGTACTGCCTCTGCTTTGTCTTGCTTGTTTAACCTTGATTCAACGGACGAATTGGCTGAATTAGTCCATTTCTTAAAACACCTAGAATAGGGACGCCTGGGTGGCTCAGTCGGTTAAGTGGCTGCCTTTGGCTCAGGTCATGATCCCAGCGATCCTGGGATCGAGTCCCACATTGGGCTCCTTGCTCGGTGGGGAGCCTGCTTCTCCCTCTGCCTCTGCCTGCCACTCTGTCTGCCTGTGCTCTCTCTCTCTCTCTCTCTGACAAATAAATAAAATCTTTAAACAAAACAAAAAATCCCCTAGAATAAAATTTCAGCTGTAAATATAAAAATTCCTGCAATTGGGATTAGGAAATCTTTTGCCTTTTATAAATTCAGCTGCTTTTCTTCTTACTGCTTGTATATAATCAACTAAAATTATAAAATATAACTACCACTTGACTGTGACAATGATAGTGGAAATAAAAGGACTAAAAATAGTGAAAAGATTCATGATGAATGTTCTAGTCCATTTTGGAACAAAGTCCAAGAGAGATTGAGAGAGATTGGAGGGTCCTTAACTGCTTTCTTTTTAAAAACAAATTAAACATGGGGGGCCTAGGTGACTCAGTCAGTTAAGTTTCCTGACTTTTGGTTTCAGCTCAGGTCATGATCTCAGGGTCTTGGTTTGAGCCTGGGTATGGAGCTCTGTACTCAGCATGGAGCCTGCTGGAGATTTTCTCCCTCTCCCTCTGCTCCTTCTCTTTGTATTTATCATGGGTATTCTCTTTTTAGGAATACTATAAATAAATAAATAAAACCCTAAACTAAAAAAAAAAAAAATTTAAACATACAGAAAAATTGCAAGACTAGGACAGAGAACTCCTGAATACAGTTTCTTCAAATTCACCAATTTTTACTGTTTTGCTGCATTTGCTTTATCATTTTCTTTCTAGGTATTTGGCTTTATTTTTCCAAACCAATTGAGAATAGATTGCATACATTATGCCCTTTAACTCTTCATACATTAGTATATATTTACTAAGAAAAATGATACTCTTTTATGTAATTATCACAGTTATCAAATATGGAAGCTACTTTAATCTATGGTCCATATTCCAATTTTTTTTCAAAGATTTTATTTATTTATTTGACACAGAGAGAGTTCACAAGTAGGCAAAGAGGCAGGCAGAAAGAGGGGGGAAGCAGGCTCCCTGATGAGCAGAAAGCCCGATGCAGGGCTCGATCCCAGGACCCTGAGATCATGACCTGAGTCAAAGGCAGAGGCTTAACCCACTGAGCCACCCAGGTGCCCCCATATTCCAATTTTGTCAATTGTTCCAATAAATCTTTTCTAGCATTTCCCTGCAACTGGTACAAGTTCTAGTTTAGGATCATGTATAAACTTCATAGTCAAGTTTTTATTCCCTTTCAACATGGAACAGTTAGTTCCTCAGACTTTTTTTTTCCCCCTTGCATTATGGTTATTTCAGAGAATGTTCCCAAGTATGGGTTTGGTTGACGTTTCCTCATGATTAGATTCAAGTGATAAGTCCTTCTCAGGGTATCAGGTCAGGAGGCACATGATCACTGATGAAAGTGTTGCCTCGTTTGTCTACTGTATTTTTCCCTCCCAGAGAATACACGATATGTGGGGAGATACTCTGAAAACAATAATATGTTGCTTCTCATCAAGGTTTCCCCCTGGATTTAGAATCCACTGATTCTAAATTGATTCTCCAAACCATTCACTTCTGATAGGTACAGTGGCAAATTTCCAACTCCACCACTCTCTCTGTATTTACCATGGACATTCTCTTTTTAGAGACATTTCTCTTTTTAGAGACATTTTTCCTCTTTCCCCCCACTTATCTTTCTCATTAGTATAGACTCATGGATTTGTTTTTTATTCGATGGATCATAATTCATCATTGTTCTTATTTTGATACTAAAGTTATCCCAGATTTGGCCAAGGAAAGGCCCTTTAAACTGACTCTTGTTGACATGCCCCCATTTTATTTTCTGAGTGTTCCTTATTTCTGGATTCCTCAATTTTTAAGAAGATTTTATTTATTTATGTGAGAGAGAGAGAGTGAGCGAGAAAGAGAGAGAGAGAGGGAGCAAGCACAAGTTGGAGGAGGGGCAGAGGGAGAGGAAGGAGCAGACTCCCCACTGAGCAGGGAGCTCGATGTGGGACTCAATCTGAGGACCTTGGGATCATGAACTGAGCCAAAGGCGGACACTTAACCAACTGAGCCCCTCAGGCGCCCCTGGATTCCTCATTTCTTGTACCTTCCTGCCCTAGCCCTGAAATCAGCTGTTTCTCTAAGAAGCCCTGGTTACTTTTCATGGGGACAGGTATTTAAAAATTAAGCTCTGGGCAGGGAACCTTTAATTTTGAAGTTAGTTTTGATCATAAATCAAAAAGAATGAATATAGATTTGTACAAATCATCGTATTTATGGCTGATTTAGCTATTTCATTTTTTCCCCTTTGTGGTAAGAAAAAGAAGAAACTTCAGCTTGTTTTTTGGATTTTTCTTATTTACTTGAATTTAATTAATTCTGGCTGCAATTAGTAGCAAAGAACACTCACTATAACAGCAACTATGGACCTTAAGTCTCTAGATAGCTATTGGAATATAATGTATCATCAGAATAAATTTGTGATGGAAGACTGCATAGGGTTTGAAATACTATAACATAATCTGTGAAACCCTGAAGAGAAGTATAATGAAACATGGGATATCTCACTGAATTCATTTTAAAGAAATTGAATCAAAGCGCTATAAAGTAACACTTGCTGCAGTCAGATGCTTGTTGCAAAAGATGTTTTGCTTTTTAAAGTGGTGTGATGTGTGGAAAGCTGCTGTGGTAATATCTCACATTATTATTTTTATGTGATAAAGGCAAATGAACTATAAAATATTTGAAATAAGTACATCAACTTCTATTTTAACTGAAATTAAATATGTACTGTCTTGATAACACAGATCTTTTAACAATGACATACTTTCAAAATACTGAAGATGAAATAAAGAGATCATATTTTATATCTGATAGCACTAGGGGCAAAGAACAAAATCATTTGTTTGATGCATGTATTTCTCATTGCATGGGAACTACCTTGGTCACTTTTTAAAAATCCAAATTCCTGGGGTGCCTGGGTGGTTCAGTGGGTTAAGCCTCTGCCTTCAGCTCAGGTTATGGTCTCAGGGTCTTGGGATCGAGTCCCGCATCAGGCTCCCCACTCAGCGGGGAGCCTGCTTCTCTTTCTCTCTGCCTGCCTCTCCCCCTACTTGCGATCTTGCTCTCTCTGTCAAATAAATAAATAAAATCTTTTAATAAATAAATAAATAAAAATTCCTGAGCCCCACCCTGGTCCACTTCAGTATTATCTCATGATCCAGGAATCTGTATTTTAAAAATCTCCCCAGATAATTCTGAGACATTTGATCATTAAGCTGATTTGGGAACTATTGGACATGGCAAAAAAATACATTCATACCAGGATGTAAGTCTCATTATATAAATAAGCTGCCCAAGGGCAGGAACTGTGCTTACAAATTTTTGTAAGCCTAGCACCTATTATGAGCCCCGGATGTAGTAGGCATTTGATATATACTTATGAAAAGAATTTTGACTTCAAATTTATTAGTCTTAATATCTAGTTTGTGCATGGAATACAAACCCACATTAGGGATATTCTATATTCATGTGAGAGGAACTACTTTGCACAGCAAGCTGAAAGACAATATTGGATCGGTGGACTGATTTCTAATGCAGAAGTGGCTGTGTTCAATTATAACCTTGAATCCTAATTTACTCTATGCTTCTGGAAAATGAAGAAAGAATGCTCACATTTATGATTGAGCTAGTCGATAAATTTCTCTGTTTTGTTCCTCTTTTCACTAAATGTTCTACTTGTTGCCAATATGGTTAGACAAAAATAAAATAGTAGCTAACATTTGTATGGTATGATACAGTGGTTCTCAAAGCGTGGTCCAAGGAGTCCTGGGGTTTCTAAAACCCTTTCTGGTGATCCATAAGGTCAAGACTTTTTTTTCCTAGTAATATTAAGCTGTTATTTGCCTTTATCACTCTCATTCTCTGAGTGTACAGTGGAGTTTTCCAGAGGCTACATGATATGTGTACTGAAACAGATTAGGGGTGCTTGGGTGGCTCAGTCGGTTAAATGGCTGCGTTCAGCTCAGGTCATGATCCCAGAGTCCTGGATCAAGCCCCACACCGGGCTCTCTGCTTGGTAGGGAGTCTGCTTTCTCTCTCCTCCCACCCTGTGCACTCTCTCGCTATCTCCATCTCTCTCTTTAAAAATCTTTTTTTTTTAAATTAAAAAAAAACATTTTATTTATTTATTTGACAGAGAGAGAGATCACAAGTAGGCAAAGAGGCAGGCAGAGAGAGAGGGGGAAGCAGGTTCCCTGCTGAGCAGAGAGCCTGATGTGGGGCTCCATTCCAGGACCCTGAGACCATGACGTGAGCTGAAGGCAGAGGCCTAACCCACTGAGCCACCCAGGTGCCCCCCTCTCTCTCGAAATCTTAAAAAAAAAAAAATCAATGAAGAAAAGATATGAAAATTAGCTTTCTTCTATAACCTGGACATTGAAAAAATTTGCAGGAATGTAAAACCATGCTTCTCTTCTATGTTTTTTGGAAAATGTAGTTATAATTATTCATAAAAATGTCATTTATATCAGCATATAATGGGTTTATTATTTGTTATGACTAAATATTAATTCTAATTTCTTTTTTTTTTTTTAAGTTTATTTATTTGTCAGAGAGAGGGAGAGAGAGAGAGCACAGGCAGACAGAGTGGCAGGCAGAGGCAGAGGGAGAAGCAGGCTCCCTGTCGAGCAAGGAGCCCGATGCGGGACTCGATCCCAGGACACTGGGATCATGACCTGAGCCGAAGGCAGCTGCTTAACCAACTGAGCCACCCAGGCGTCCCAATTCTAATTTCTAATATGTTAAATTTTAATTTCTAACATGTTAAGTATTGATACATATAATACACATAAACAGCAGTTGCTTGGGATCCTCAATAATTTATAGGAAAGTAAAGGGTTCTATAAAGACCAAAAAGTTTGAGAAACAGTGATTTATGTTTCTATATTCAGTTTTACATAGATAAATATTGCCTAAAAGTAGATTAAATTACACCAACTCTTATTGATGGACTTTTGTTCAACATTTATGTAATGATGATTTAACTTCCTTTTTTCCTTGTTCTAAGAAATGGTTGACTTAGCTCCTACTTAAAATTCTATGGGGCCTTCAGGATGTTCCATAGTAATCTGTAACACAACTTGAAATTTCCATTATGAGAGTTAACAGACATGCTGCCTGGGAAGGATACCATGATAAGTGCCTAATAATGAATGGGGAATGATTTCTTTTTCTTCCTTCCTTCCTTCACTTCTTTCTTTAAGATTTTATTTATTTATTTGAGAGAGAGAGAGTACTAGCAGAGGAGAGGGGCAGAGAGAGAGAGAGAGAAGCAGACTCCCCACTGTCCAGGAAGCCCAAAGCAGGGCTTGATCCCAGAATCCCAGGATCATGACCTGAACCCAAGGCCCATGCTTAACCAACTGAGGTGCTGGTGTTCAGAAAGGATTTCTTTATGAGATTTTTCATTTAATAGTGAGCAGGCTCTAAATGCAGAGAGAAACAGAAAAGGTTTTTTTGATGGTTGAAAGCAAATAAGCAAAGATCTCTAAAACCCCTATGACAGGTAGATCCAGAGGACAACAGGTAAGAATACTGTTACCAGTTCAGACTTTGGTGTCCTTCATATCAGAACTGTGTCCCAGTTGCAGAATTTACTGCATTGCCTAGAGTCTTAGCCAGCTTCCCCACCAGCAATTGAATACAAACTATCCATCCCACAGGGTATTTGGAAATAAACACTGGGTTGTGAGTAAAGTGCTAGCACAGTGGCATGAACACAATGATTTTTTCTTACGTTAGTGGGGAGGGAGGGTTCTCTGAGAAGAAATGGAGAAAATAGTTAAACTTAACTTCACAATTTAACCCAGTGATAGTTGTCTGCTGCCTTTCGTTTCTATGGTTGTAGCCTTTTTCACAGCTCTGCTAAGGAAACTCCTGAAGAGGAATTTTTTATTTGAAAGCCCTCTGGTATCATAATCAAAATATTTTTATTCTGTTTCTATAGCAAGAGAGACGATCCGTTTCCATCTCCACTTCTGACAGCAACAACTTCGGAGAAAAACACATTATTAGTAGCTTAGGGGCTAAACTCTCCCACAGTGTTACTTTGCAAAGAGAACAGCTGAAAAACCCACAGAGTAGAGGAAGTGGGGAGGTTTCTAAATGCAAAGAAACTTCAAGGTCAGGAAACAAATTTTACTAGAAACCTAAACCTAAATACAATTCAAAAGGAGCAATTCCCAACTCACTGTGGTCGTTTTCTTTTCACTGACTCCTTTATGTTTAGTCAACAGGTAAACGGGTACAATAAGGTCGCAGCAGGCACAAAAAATTCAATTTAACAAACTTTTTGTGTACACTCATGTGTGTTGGAAGGAATGGAGCAGAGAGAAAGGCAGAGAGCTTCTAAGAGCGCTCCCGCTTTCCCGCCTTAACATTGAGGAGGCGGGGCCCGAGGTCGGGGCGGGGCCCGAGGTCGGGGCGGGGCCCGAGGTCGGGGCGGGGCCCGAGGTCGGGGCGGGGCCCGAGGTCGGGGCGGGGCCCGAGGTCGGGGCGGGGCCCGAGGTCGGGGCGGGGCCCGAGGCCGGGGCGGGTTCTACGTGCCCCTCCCACACGTATTTCGCCACTATCCCAACAGGCCCGGCGGCCTGGAGAGTCACGTGAGGGTGGGCGGTGGCGGTAGAGGTTTTTCCGCCGATTTTTCTTCTCTATGATCGTCAGAGGCGGGCGGCTTTGACCCGAGATCGTTGGCAGCCCTGCTGCGGACAGGTGAGTCTTGGTCTCTGAAGGGTGTGAAGGTACGGCCATTTAGGGAAGGCGAAAGGGAAGTCAGGGCGAAGCTCCTGAAGGGATCTGACCTCCCGCGCTGACCGTTTGCCGGCTCTGGGCTCCGGCGACTTCTCGGGTCTGGCGGCATAGCTTATACGCTCAGCTCAGGGGCCTGAGAAGAGTCCTTAGTCGTGTCTGCTTCCAGTCCTCCGCTTTCCTTCACCTCACCTGGTCCCTTTTCGCTGTCCCGGGAGATCTCTCAGTGCCCGGCTCCCAACCGCAGGGTTCACTTGGGCGCCGTCGTCTCTCGCTTCTCGGGCAACCAGAAGACGCACGGGTGGACTGGACTGGTTCCGCTGGGATTTGTGGGATGTGGATGGAAGTGGGTGATCGGAGTTTACCCTTAGATCTCTGATGGGTAGAAATGTTAATCATTAAATCGAAAAAAAAAAAAGAAGAAGTCGAAAATCAGTGGGGCCCCAAGGAGCAAAACAAAGTGCAGCCTTCTTGGACAGTTCAGTTTTTATCTTTTCCAGTGTCTTCTCATTCTCAGTCTCGCTCAAGTTTCCTTCACCATCCCATCCTGGCCCACCGTAGGATGTTTGAGAATGAGCCTAGTGTTGCTCTGTGTGAATGTTGAGAGAAAAGTTTAAAACGGGCTGTTCTTAAGTTGCTGTCTCTGCAATCTTAGGGTTTATTTCGCTTTCTTCCCTTTCAGATGCCTGAAAAGTAGGTATTTGTAAACATAAGCAGAATACCCGTTTTGTGGCTAAGGGACTAGAGTAAAGTATTCCCTCTGTTGTATCTGGAAAGATCTGTTTTCTTTGTTACTTTTATAAATGTGTTTATTTCAGTTTCTGAGGTGGTTTGGATATACCGTTGTTCATGTTAAAGCATTCCTTGAGTCATGTGTGCAAGTGACTTAGCAGTAGAAGAAAAGAATTTGCAGACAAAGTAAATCAATTTGGGGTTTGATAGATGTGAGAGAGTTAAGGTTTAGAGTTAGGTTAAGGTTTAGAGTTAAGTTAAACCATATGACCAATTAAAACATCTGCATCTTGAGACATAGGTATTGCCCAGGATGATGACATGCTGTCTTTGTGGTGTTGGACAAAGTAATGAGCTGGTTGAGTATCACCTTATCTTAAAAACTTTTTAGAACTTGCCAGTCCTTTGTAAGAGGATGCCTCTGGCCTCCAGCTGTTCTCTGTACTCACCCTTGATAGGTGATTATTTCTTCCACTTAAGAACTTCACTCTTAAAGAACCAACTGAGCGTTGGGGGGGTGGGTGGGGAATGGGCTAGATGGGCTACTTGTAAGGATGAGGACTGGGTATTGTATGTAAGTGATAAATCTGAATTCTGCTCCTGAAACCAATACTATATTATATGTTAACTGATTAGAATTTAATTAAAAATTTGAAGAAAAAAAAAGAACATCACTCTGGCCACCTAATTATGTCAAGAAAGTGTCATTGGCTTCTTTTAAGTGTCCTTACTGAAGATTATAAAACAGAGTAATACTAACAAAAAGAGAAGATTCAGGAGTGGGTTCTGAGCTTGGGAAGAAAGGGAGAGAGTGATAGAAGCTAACAAAAGCAAGAGAACAAAAGCATGTATTGCTATTTTCCTTTATAATTTATAGACTATTTACTATATTCAGTAGACCTTTTACATTCCCAGAGACTGACTTTCCTATATTTCAGAAGAAACAAGGGTATGTAACTTCTCCCATAGTGCAATATTGTGTAAAATAATAACTAAAAGATTTAACTGACTTTTCAGGTTTTATATTATTTAGAATTATAGGACTAAAGTAATTGATAAAGTTATTAAGCCTAATTTGGTCTCCTTGCTTCCTTCCTTCCTTCTGTAGGCTCCCTAATCAGCGTGGAGCCCAGCTCAGGGCTTGAACTCCGGACCCTGAGATCAAGGCCTAAGCTGAGCTTAAGAGTCAGGATCCTAACTGACTGAGCCACCCAGACCCCTCCTCCTAATTTGGTCACTTTTAATCTTTAGTTTTAGTGAGTAATTTTTATAGTGGCTGTAACACTTGCTGGATGTTAACCAATTTCTTCCCATATAGGATTGTTTAATATATTCCTTTTAAAAAGAGAACCATTTTTTTGGGAAGATTTTATTTATTTATTTGACAGACTGAGATCACAAGTAGGCAGAGAGGCAGGCAGAGAGAGAGAGAGGAAGAGAAGTAGGCTCCCTGCTGAGCAGAGAGCCCGATGCAGGGCTCCATCCCAGGACCCTGGGACCATGACCTGAGCCGAAGGCAGAGGCTTTAACCCACTGAGCCACCCAGACGCCCTGAGAACTATTTTTTTAAGAGAACCAATTTTTTTTTTTTAAAGTTTGACTTACAACACCCGCCCCCCCCGCCCCATACACACACTCAAAACAAAAATAGCTTGGTTTTGTGCCAACTGAAGAAGTCTATTCTTTTAAAATAGATTTTCTCTACACTTCGAAAATTATGGTAAAATTGTTAATGCTTTTAAGACATTATATATTGGTATCTGAGCATATTTAAGAAGAAAACACAGGGGCAGTATTTTAAAATATATTTCCTATTATAAAAGTGTGTGTGCCTGTTTTTGAAAAATGGAAACATGGAAAGTATAACACTGAAAGTCAAAATCCTAGTTTATCTTTTTCCCTACCAGCAGGTAACCACTAGCCCCCTTTGGATATTTGGGAATCAGTATGGAAAAGTAGAGTCTTAAGTAAAATTCCTTGGGAGAGATGGTACTAATAGCACCAGACTTACATCCTACAACCTGAGAAACTCCAAAAGAGAGAGAACTTCCCTTTCTCTATGATTCTAAGAGACTACTTACTATACAGGAATTTCATTAACCTGACTGTGTCATTGCCCATCCTAGAAGCAGTGTCTTATGTGGTGGAATGCTTTGTGTGGTCAGGATTGGCTCTTGTTCTCACCATGGCGTGTTAGGGGCGTACAGTTGGTGTTTTTTTTTTTTTCGTACAGTTTTAAACCACATGAATTAAGAGTAAGCAACATCGGGGTGCTTGGCAGGCTCAGTCGGTAAAGCATCCCCCTCTTGTTGTGGTTGTGAGTTTGAGCCCATGTTGGGTATAGAGTTTACTTAAAAAAAGGTAGGCAACTAAAGTATGGTTCCTCTTTACGAAAACTGAGGTATCATTTCCTGGAGAGGAGAGAAAGGTTGCTGGACAGACAAAAACAACATATGTTCACTGAAATAATTTTACGTGTATCTTTTTAATTTAGAGAACTTGCTTTCCTTTCCCAATATAAATTAATTGCATTTTACAGTTTGAGTGTTATTTTTTTTTTAATGTCTATTTTTTAAAATGTCTATTAACTAATGGAACTTGGAAATTTAAACTCTTCAAGTAGCATATGTTTGTTATATGTTTAGTATCTGTGCTCTGGAGTACTTGGCTTTTTTAACTTCAAATATATTGTGTATTTAGCCCGTTTGTTAAAATCATTTATTGATAAATATTTTTATTACTGTGGGTAAACTTGATTAACAAATTGCAGTTTATAAATAGTAAATAAGAATGTTCTGAGTAATTTAAGTATACGTAGTTACTATGGTTGAATGCTTGATTCTTTTAATTATTATGTATTTAAAAAATCTGTTAGTATAGAAACCACTACATTTTGAGCGTTGTATGAAAAATCATGATAATTGTCACAACTTGATGTCACTGGTTGACATTAATGCCTGCTTTTGTATCTTTATGGATTATTCTGATGGTTCATTACATTTTAAGAGAAAATATAATTGAAGTAACATTGTTTACTCCACTGCCTAGATTTTGTTTAAAAGAAATGTTAGTAGTTCAGTTCAGTGGACATTTGAACTTAATTGCTAACACAAACTTTAGTTTAGACAGATTTATATTCTCAAACCCAATTCCATCACTTCTTGATGTTGAGCAAGTTATTTAATCTCTCAGAATTTGAGTTTATTCCATTTGCAAAATAGAAATAACAATACTTATAGGGGTCTTGTGAGGAATAACTTAATGTATGCCAAGTGCCTAGGATATAGTGGGTTCTTAGTGAATGTAATTGTTAATAATAACAACAACAAGAAATAGTGTCTAAAAAGATTTTATCTCCCCAGTTTCAGAATGTTTAGCCCCAGGAATTTAAATGTATATATAGGTGTTAAGGAATTAATCAGATTGTTCTTTCTTCAGATTTGTTTTTATTTTAGCAGGGTTGTGTTTTTGTTTTTGTTTTTTAAGCAGGCTTCGCACACCCAGCGTGGAGCCCACTTGGGATTTGAACTCACAATCCTGAGCTCAACACCTGAGTTGAGATCAAGAGTCGGTCACTTAGGCACCTGGGTGGCTCAATGGGTTAAGCCTCTGCCTTCAGCTCAGGTCATGATCTCAGGGTCCTGGGATCAAGTCCCGCATCCGGCTCTCTGCTTGGCAGGGAGCCTGCTTCCTCCACTCTCTCTCTGCCTGCCTCTTTGCCTACTTGTGATCTCTGTCAAATCAATCAATCAATCAATCAATCAATCTTTAAAAAAAAATCAGTTACAGTCACTTAACTGACTAAGCCACAATTTTAGCAGATTTTTTTTTTTAAAGATTTTATTTATTTATTTGACAGAGATCACAAGTAGGCAGAGAGGCAGGCAGAGAGAGAGGAGGAAGCAGGCTTCCCGCTGAGCAGAGAACCCGATGCGGGGCTCGATCCCAGGACCCTGGGATCACGACCTGAGCCCAAGGAAGAGGCTTTAACCCATTGAGCCACCCAGGCGCCCTTAAAAATATTCTTATTTTCTAGAACAGTTGCATTTATTTTCTATGAGGTGGAGTGATTCTTGATGCCACAAACAAGTCTTATTCATCAAAATATCCTGAACATGCAACAGAGTACCTGTAGTCTGTATAAGTTCAGAACATGTTTGGTAAATATATGAATAAGATATTTCATCTGCTTTAAAATCAGAATAGATATAATCCAATAGATTAAGTCTGGACACTGTAACCTGTATCAGCCTGATGCGTTTAGAAAACTTAACTTGGACACATCTAGTAAATTCCATCCACACATTCTACCACACATCAGTAAACGTGTTTTTCTAATATATACCAAGGTACTGGAGAGAGAGACAGGACAAACATTCCATTCATTAAGGAGCTCAGAGTCTAGTGGTAGAGACAGACAGATGAATTGATAATTACAACTTAGATTTATGCTAATTAAGACTCAAATTGAAAACTCACTTTATCGGTTTCAGTAGACACATTTCAGATGGTCAGTAGCCACATGTGGCTAGTGGTTACTGTATTGAACAGTAGATATAAAACATTTCTATCATTGCAACACATTCTGTTTGACAGAGCTGTTGTAGAATATACACTTGAACCTACATTCTCTAGTTTCAGATGATAGGTAATACTCATTTCAATCATATTCTTTGTTCAAATTAAACTTGCTTTTAGATTTGAAAGTTGTATTTTTAAAAAATTATCAAGTGAATTTTACTATAGTACACTTCAAATAAACCAGCATTGCTCATTTTTTCAGGTCTTGGATCTGTGATAGCATTTAAATTAAGTAATTTCAGAATTTGATTTTTAACTTCAGCATTGATAACATCTGATTTTCTATCCTAATAATTCCCGAGATGGCAGTGAATCATAATGGGTAAGAACAATGGCTTTGGGACCAGAGAAGCTTTCCTCAGTAATCTATTGGCTTTGACTGTAGGCAGATTTCTTTTCCTTTTTAAAAAATTTTTATTTTTTAATTTTTATTATTTTTTTATTAACTTATAATGTATTATTAGCCCCAGGGGTACAGGTCTGTGAATCGCCAGGTTTACACACTTCACAGCACTCACCATAACACACACACACCCAATGTCCATAACCCCACCACCCTCTCCCTACCCCCCTCCCCTGGGCCACCCTCAGTTTGTTTTGTGACATTAAGAGTCTCTTACGGGGGGCACCTGGGTGGCTCAGTGGGTTAAGGCCTCTGCCTTCGGCTCAGGTCATGATCCCGGGGTCCTGGGATCAAGCCCTGCATCAGGCTCCCTGCAGGGAGCCTGCTTCCCCCTCTCTGTCTGCCTCTCTGCCTACTTGTGATCTCCGTCTGTCAAATAAATAAAATCTTAAAAAAAAAAAAAAAAAAAAGAGTCTCTTACGGTTTGTCTCTCTCCTGATCCCATCTTGTTTCATTTATTCTTTTCCTACCCCCCAAACCCCCCATGTTGCATCTCCACTTCCTCATATCAGGGAGATCATATGATAGTTGTCTTTCTCTGATTGACTTATTTCCCTAAGCATAATACCCTCTATTTCCATCCATGTTGTCACAAATGGCAAGATTTCACTTCTTTTGGTGGCTGCATAGTATTCCATTGTATATATACACCACATCTTCTTTATCCGTTCATCTGTTGATGGACATCTAGGTTCTTTCCATAGTTTGGCTATTGTGGACATTGCTGCTATAAACATTCGGGTGCACGTGTCCCTTTGGATCACTACGTTTGTTATCTTTAGGGTAAATACCCAGTAGTGCAATTGCTGGGTCATTGCTCTATTTTCAACTTTTTGAGGAACCTCCATGCTGTTTTCCAGAGTGGTTGCACCAGCTTGCATTCCCACCAACAGTGTAGGAGGGTTCCTCTTTCTCCGCATCCTGTGTAGGCAGATTTCTTAAAAGCATTGAGCTGTGGCATCCTTGGTGAAATAGGAGTAATAACAATATTTACTACAAGGGTTATAGAGGATTAAATAAGGTAACAGATATTAGGCATTTAACATAGTACCCCTGACAGAGTAGTGTTCATTAAATGCTAGCATTAGAGTTTTGAACAACCAGATGTTTAAAAGAAAACTAATTTTTGAGGAAGTTGAGAAATTGGAATAGAGACTGGGTATTAGAACATACCAAAGAATTAAAGTGAAATTTGTTAAGTGTAAGAGTGACATGATTGTGTGGATGGAAAAGTCCATATTTTTAGAGACATACTAAAATATATAGCAGTGAAATGATAGAATGTCTGAGATTTGCTTAAAAATAATTCACAAAGATATAAGAATAAAAGGGACAGAAAAATTGGTTTTAATAGCCATTTCTGGTGAAGAAGTAATAACAGGTACCATATTCCTGCTTGAAATAGCTTAAAAGGCAGACAAAAGACAGTGGTTTCCTAGATTTTGGACATTGTACAGCAAAGGAAGATGATCCCTGAGAGATGGGAAACAAATGAGGTAAGCTCCGTGACTGCTCTGTTTTGCTCCCTGGAAAATTTCCCAGCTGTAGAGCAGGGAGGGGGATTCCATCCAGAGGGCACAGTGGTCTTGAATTGAGTCAGTCTGGGGAAGTCAAGGCAGGTGGAGTTTGTGGGGCAGAATACTAGAGCTGAGAAAGTTAAAAGGAATCTTCCACTCTATTCAGCTGAGAACTGATCAGTGCATACATGTGAGGAAACTACTGAAGTTAGGAAAAGAACCACCTGAAAAGGACATAGAACAGTTCTCAGAGTTTTTGCAAAGGCAGAAATAGTGTTTTTTCCCACCAGCCTGAGTGGAAAATGTCTTAACAGGTCATCATGTAGACTACTCAGGAGGGTTTTGTCTTAGTAGTGGGATAAAATTAGGTGTTCCAGTCCAACCTAGAAAGCTTAAAAGCAAGACTTGAAAGGGTCAAACTGTTTCCAAGAAACTTAATTATGTCCCAGAACTAAGCTCAAGAATATATATAGGAATATAAAAATAACCAACACCCAACAAAGTAGAATTCACAGTGTCTGGCATGCAATCAGAAATACTAGGCATGCAGAGGAGCTGGAAAATATGACTGACCTATGATTAAAAAAAAAGTCAGTCAAAACCAAATAAGTGACAGGTGATAGAATTAATAGAGAGGGATATTAAAACAGTTTTTATAATTGTATTTCATATGCTCAAGAAACTAGAAGAAAGATTGAAAAAAACATTTTTTTTTCAGAGAGAGAGAGTATACAAGCAGGGGTAGGGGGAGGGACAGAGGGAGAGAGAGAGAATCTCAAGTAGGCTTGCCGCTCACCACAGGGCCTTACTTGGGGCTTGATCTTAGGACCCTTATTAGATCATAACCTGAGCTAAAATTAAGAGTCAGACACTTAACTACCTGAGCCACCCAGGTGCCCCTGGAAAAATTGAATATGTTAAATAGAAAACATGGAAGATGAGAAAAAGACCAAAACGAAGTGGGGGTGGTTGTGCATGTGCAGGGATAGGCAGTAAGTGGGAACTCCTTTTACCTACCACTCAATTTTGCTGTGAACCTAAAAATGCTCTAAAAATTTTATTGGGGTGCCTGGGTGGGCTCATTTGATTAAGCATCTGGCTTTGGCTTGGGTCATGATCCCAGGATCCTGGGATTGAGCCCTGCATCTCTCCCCGTGCTCATGCTCTCTCTCTCAAATAAATAAAATCTTTTTAAAAAATAAAATTTATTAATTAAAAAGAAAAAAAAAGAAAAAGACCAAAATGAAACTTTCAGAGATGGAAACTATAAATTTTCTGAGATGAAAGATATGCTAGGTGCTATTAGTGGCAGATTAGACATTGGGGGAGAAAATTTATGCCAAAGTTCATAAATATACAAAATAACCTATGAAGAATTCTTGCTAAAAGTACTTAATTTGACGTTAATTGTGCTTTTATTTTTTTAAAGATTTATTCTTGAGAGAGTGAAGGAGCAAGTGGGTAGAGGAGCACAGGGAGAGGGAGAGAGAAAATCTCCAGCAGACTCTGAGCTCTACACAGGGCTCAGCCTCGTGACCCTGAGATCACAACCTGAGCTGAAACCAAGAGTCAGACTCTTAACTGACTGAACTACCCATGTGCCTCTCTAATCTCGCTTTTAAATATAATTTGAGAATATAGGAAATAAAGGGACTGGAGAAACATTTAAACCATAGTAGGAGGAAGCAACTAGATAAATCTAGAATTTGAGAAATGATGTAATATAGTTGCCCTGTTCTCTGAAAATTAGGGTTGTGATTGCATGATGTGGTGGATATACTTAAAGTAATTAAGTTGTATACTAAAAAGTTGATAAGATGGTAAATTTTATGTGTATTTTATAACAGTTTTGAAAAATGTACCATTTTAATCATTTTTAGGTATACTGTTGGGAGGCATTAAGTATATATGCATTGTTGTGCAGCAGTGACCATCTTTCATTTCCAGACCTTTTTCTTCCCAAACAGAACACTATACCCAGGAGACGGTAACTCTCCTTTTATTCCTCTCCCCAACCTCTGGCATCATCAGTCTACTTTCCAATTCTATGAATTTTACTACTGTAGGTTCCTCATAAATTGAATCCTACGTTATTATTATTATTATTTTTAAAGATTTTATTTATTTATTTGACAGAGATCACAAGTAGGCAGAGAGGCAGGCAGAGAAAGAGGAGGAAGCAGGCTCCCTGCTGAGCAGAGAGCCCGACGCGGGGCTCGATCCCAAGACCCTGGGATCATGACCTGAGCCGAAGAAGGCAGAGGGTTTAACCCACTGAGCCACCCAGGTGCCCCTATTTTTTTTTTTTTTTTTTTTTTTTTGTGACTGGCTTATTTCACTTAACATAATGTCTTTAAAGATTGATCCCTTTTGTAGGATGTATCAGAATTTTCTTCCTTTTTTTTTAAAGATTTTATTTTATTTTATTTTTTAATAAATTTTTTAATTTTTTGTAAACATATAAAGTATTTTTATCCCCAGGGGTACATGTCTGTGAATCGCCAGGTTTACACACTCCACAGCACTCACCATAGCACATACCCTCCCCAATGTCCATTACCCCACCCCCCTTTCCCGACCCCCCTCCCCCCAGCAACCCTCAGTTTGTTTTGTGAGATTAAGAGTCACTTATGGTTTGTCTCCCTCCCAATCCCATCTTGTTTCTTTTCTTCTTTTCCTACCCCCTAACCCCCCATGTTGCATCTCCACTTCCTCCTATCAGGGATATCATATGATAGTTGTCTTTCTCTGATTGACTTATTTCACTAAGCATGATACCCTCTAGTTTCATCCACGTCATTGC